>JAQQPU010013640.1:0-20154 GCA_029168905.1 Artemia sp. Kazakhstan ARC1039 | reverse complement strand
GGGTATTTTCCAGGTGATGAGGTTTCCGTGGGTGGAGGAGGGGAAATCTTCCACGGGGGAGGGAGGTAAACGCTTAGACCCGTAGAAATTAACGGGGTGAAGGGAACCCCAATTAATAGACATAAAAAAGAGAAATAAATCTGGATTTAAGAGTTTATGATGTCCGATTTTCTCTGTTTTCGTGACAACAAAACAGAGCATTTTTATAAATCATCTTGACAGTAATTTATATAAAGACTTAAAAAAGCAAACAATTCCAACAAGGTTGAACATGTACACGGTGGTTCAGTTACACGGTGGTTCAGTTGTACGGTGGTTCAGTTGTACGGTGGTTCACTTGCACGGGGGTTCAGTTACATGGTGGTCCAGTTACACGGGGTTTAGTTAAATGGGGTAGAGTTGCACGGGGGTGAGCTGCACGAGGGTTCAGTTAATAGGGGGTTCAGTTGCATGAGGGTTCAGTAGCACGAGGATTCAGTTGCACGGGGTTTCAGTTGTACGGGGGTTCAGTTGCACGGGGGTTCAATTGCACAGTGGTTCAGTTGTACGGTAGTTCAGTTGCTCGGTGGTTCAGTTGCACGGTGGTTCAGTTACATGGGTTCAATTGCTTAGGGTTCAGTTACACGGTGGTTCAGTTACAATGGAACCTCCATCATGAAATCTCTAAAATTACAGGATCTTTTTTTACCAGTGGTATTATTGATTAAAAGCCGCTTTGTAAACTTTCTCCAAAACGGCCAGTTCATGGGTGCCGGAAGGGGGGGGCAGGGGGCCATGTCCCCCTGTAAATTTGGGACTATAAGGTAATTATAAGGAAACCAAAGGAAAGAGAGCAGAATAGGGAAAAACCATGGATAAAATGGCTGCCTGTCAATATATTTTGACCATAAATAAGGAAAATGGAAGTTCTAATTTGTGACTGAGTGACCTCTTTCGAGTTTTCCATAAACTTTTTTTCTATATGATTTGGTTGGAGCAACAAAAAATTCAAAATTTCGTATAATTATAGAGAACACAAGGAAAACAACTTAATAAGGGGTAATTTCAGAAAAAAAAAATGCCGTCAACTTTTGCATGTGTTGCAAGAGTACCCATGAGCTAATATATGAAGCAACTATAACCAGACATTTTTTTCCTGAACGGAATGCTGGGAATTTCTGTATTTTCCCCCCTAAAAGGACACGTTTTTGGTGTTTTACTATCATTTTTAATTCCAGTATTGATTATATTTATCTAGTTGTCACTCTGAAAAAGATTTAATTTTTTACATTTATGAAGTATAAAGGTGTCAAATGTTTGGTTTTTGGTATTCAGAATTAAATTAAAAATACTGAATTAAAAATGTTTATCTGATTTTCTTAATCTTAGTTTTGATGTTTTACTTTGAACAAACTACTTTGATTTTTGCGTTACTTTATAAGAACTAAGTCTAAAGGCATTAAATATTTTGGTGTTTGATAACCAAGTTCAAAACTGTCGATATGGTTAAAAGCAATATCCGTCCAATGCTTCAGCATTGCTCAACAGAAATGAATGCTGGGAGTTTATATCTTATCTTTTGTAAGTAGGCTATTGTTTTGTGTATTTTTTGTAATTACTTACTTTTTTCATTTTTATATACTTTTACTTTAATTGAAATACTTTTTCCATTGCTTTAGAAAAAAATTAATCTCTAATCTTCATGGAACAAAGAAAAAAACTAGTTTTTTCAACTAAAAATAAGGAACAGCATTAAAACTTAAAACGAACAGAAATTATTACGTATATGAGGAGAGTTGCTCCCTCCTCAACACTCCGCTCTTCATGCTACAGTTTTTCGCCACTTAAAAAAGGTTACTTATTGTTCTAATAAAACGACCCTTGTGTTTCAGGATTCGTTGTTAAAGAATTCGGGCAAAATTAATACTTTAGCGCAAAGAGCCAGGTGATGAAGAGGGAGCAACCCCTCCTCATATACGTAATAATGTCTGTTCTTTTTAAGTTTTAATGTTGCTCCTAACTTTCAGTTGAAAAAAAATGGTTTTTTGTTGAATATCTGATCGTTTTTTAAATAACACCAGGATACCCGGCTCCACCGTCACAGAAAAATCCCTTTTCCCATAGAAATATCCTCTGGACAATTCAATTCTGGCAAAAAAATACCCCGGATAATTAACCTTAACATCACCACGCGTAAAATTGAATCGGTACAGAGAAAGCAAGACATATAAAGAAATTTCATATAGGAATTCAGACAAATTCACCAACTATAAAATTTCCCCTGAAAAGTTCACCCCCTAGAAACTTCCCTCTCCTTGGAAAATTTTCCCAGCAGAAAATTCGTCCTCCGCTCCCACCCAGAAAATATATGCATACTTCCCAATAAAAAATAAAACAATGGACAACTTTTATAACTTAAAAACCTTTCCCCAGGGGCTTTAGGGGGTCATTTTATGTCGAAAGGCGTAGTTACTGGGGTTTTCAACTATTCTGAACAAAAAAGCTATCTCAAATTTTGATCGGACGATTTTGGGAGAAAAAGGGTCGGAAGAGGGAACCTAGTTGCCCTACAATTTTTTTGTCACTTAAAAAGGGCACTAGAACCAGAATGAAACATCTCCCAACGTTCTAGGCCCACTGGTTTGATACTATCAACCCTAGGGAAAAAAACCATAGAAAAATAAACATGCACCAGTGTTATTTTTTCTGGTAAAAATCACAAAATTCCACTTATTTGCAGATATGAGCTTGAAACTTCTACAGTAAGGTTATTTTATACGCCGAGTCTGATGATGTGTTTTTCATTAAAATTCTATGAGTTCTAGGAGGTCTTTGGCCCTTTTTCCAAAAATCAGACAAATTTTCTCAGGCTCATAGCTTTTGATGGATAAGACTAAAATTAATGAAACTTATATATTTGTAATCACCATAATAAACCAATTCTTTGGGTATATCTACTGGCATCAAAATTCTGTTTTTTAGAGTTTCGGTGACTATTGAGCCGGGTTGCTCCTTACTTACAATTCGTTGCGACGAACTGTTTAATTATCCATCAAAATCAAAATAGAGTTCATTGAAATATTGATAGTTTTTTCTGCGCTACCAAAAGTATTGTATTCATTAAACTTTACAGTTTCATGAAATGTAATTAAACAAATAGAAAAGATTTTTCAACTAAAGTAAGAAGCAAGTTTAAAACTTAAAATAAATCTAAATTACTCTGTATATAAAAGGGACTGCCCCCTTCTCAACACTTTGTTCATTAAAAAAAGTTTTTTTTTGTGCTTTGAAAAATATGTTTTTCCAATTGTATATTTTCTTAAAAATTTAGAAAAAAGCCAAACTTCACAGTAAAGAGTAGGGAGTTAAGGAACTTACAGCCCCATTGATACAAGGATATTCAAATTGGTTCCAAATCTGTTCCTTGCTTTTAGTTGAAAAGCTCTTTTTTCATTTAATATCTGATTGTTTTCTGAATCATAACCAGGCCTAACCAAAATATAATTTAAGGCACAGGTCCCTTAAATCTCTGGTTAATTGCTTTTAAAATGTTTAAGTCAATAATTGTACGTTGATTAGTACCGTCCTATGTTTAAATTTGCAATTTCAATTTTGGATGAAATTTTACTTAAAAAATTGGCGATGAATAGTAGTTTTGGTGAAGAGTCTTTGTTAATATTACTAATAAAGAATTTCGGTTGGATGAAAAGGAGTATTATTGTATGTATAGACGGATGTTCTGTGAGACTTTTGATCTTCTATATAAGTGAAGCCATCATGACCTCTGCAATAGGATTTTCTTATCAATAAATACATTATAAACACTCGTTTAAACACATTGAAGTACTTCATATAAATAGAAAAAAAAAATATTACCATTTAAAATTGCTGAAAACTAAGTTCCTAGCAGTATTTACCACCCCAAAGAAAATTCCGGCTGGGGCTGATGATGACCTGCCTTTTCCACTTGTGTGCTTTTAGATATGGGAATGTAACATTTTAGCTGTATAGAGAAACATTTTAATTAATTCCTACTCCCCCTCCCCCCTACTTCTTTTAACATGTATCTGAAGCCTCAGGAAGAGTAAGCAGTTTGTCCATTAAAATGTACTTTTGTAGGAATCTACCGTACCCCTACCTAAACAATGACTCCCCCCTTCATTACAGCTGATACGCAATTACAAATCCTCAAACGTAAGTAGTAACCATATACACAGTATCACCAGGACAAGGATATGTGTGCAGTTTCGACGAGCACAAGACCCGCCAGACAGGCATATACTTCTTTCAGTGACGAACAAGACCTGCCAGACAGGTATATAGTACTTTCAGGGACACAAAACTTGCCACTTAGGTTTTTTGGGGATCATGAGTCCAAGTTGCTTAGATTTCTTGCCATAATATGTGCAAAGTGCAATGTCCTTCCTGGGAAAATACCAGTTTTGGTCGAAGGTTAATATGATCATTTTTGTGTATAAAATATACTTGAAGAATACGATTCTTATCAGTTTGAAAAAAATTATTTCAAAGAGTTGAATATATTATTTTCCTTGCTGATTAATTATTCGTACTGAAATGGAGAGTTTCAAAAGAGTTTTGGTAAGTAAATGTCTTTTCTTGCTTTATAGTAAAAACGAAACATTTTTGTATGCCTAACTATAATTATCTGGGATGTAATTTTCTTACAGGTACTCGAGTAGCAATATAATTATTCTGACGGTAACTTCCTTTTGTATATATTCTGGTATGTGACAGCCATTAAACTTAAAGGTTATAATTGTGAATAAAATATCTTGAAACTAATATGCAAATTGTGTTATATTTTTTGCCTATCGTATCTGAAATATTTATAGGTTAAGCTCCTCATTCATAGGGACTCATGTTTTTTTATGATTTACCCTTTTAAGCAAATGGTATTATGACCGAAATAGTTTACCCCCGTAAGTTTTAATTGTATCTCTCTTAGAGGAAAATATACGTTTTTTCTTTTATCCTGTGTAGTGAGAGAGATTATTTCAGAAATTGTACTGCATTTTTTATGTTACATCATATTCGTGTTAGTAACCGATAGGTTAGACTTCTTCTTAGGGTGCCATAATTCTTTATTTCTTATGATTTAAGAGTTTAAACAGATGGAATTTTGAGCGAAATAATCTACCCCCCATAAGTTCTAATTGTGTCTCTTTCTTACCCTCAATTGAAAAAGCATACCTCTTTTCCTTTTATCCTGTGTGGCGAAAAAAGCGATTATCTAACAATCTCTATGTGACTTACCTGGCAAAAAAACTGAAATTTAATTTTTTATTCAAGGTAAATGATGCTGAATGTCCAGACCAGAAACGGCCAAAGATACATGACAGATCTGGACCTAACACTGAGAATCTAGATTTGATTACCTCAATGAATATGACCAGGGGACCGTGATTACGTATGCGCCTCCACGTGCTAACCAGGACATTTCTGAAGAGTTAGCTACTGGTGTCTCTCAAATGACGCCAATTCTTGACGTAAGTGACTTTATCAGCTAGTTAGGTATATTAAATTATGGGCTAATTGCAGGAAAAAGAGGAGAGGGTGGAGGGGTACGAAAAACCTCTCTTTCTATTTTACACAAATAAAAACCGTAATAGTCTTTTTTCTTCATGTTTTAATAATACACCTACAATTTCACAAGGGGGGATAGATCACGAGCAAAAGTTGCGTGTGCATTAACTCATGGTCAAATTACTGTAAAAAGAGAGGGGTGGAGCAAAAATAATTTATATCTTAATCAGATACTGTTTTAACTTTGAAACATTACAGAGCTTTTGGTAGTTATTTCGTAGCTGGTAAACATGTGACTAGAAGCGCATTGAAATCATAAGGATACTATATAAAAAATAGTTTTTTTTCTTCAAGTTTTTATAATAAACCTACAATTTCGCAAGGGGGAAATAGGTAAAGAACGAAAGTCGTGTGTGCATTAACTCATGGTCCAATTTTAAGAAAAAGAGGGGGGCCGGAGAAGTAAAAACCTATTTATATTTTAATCAGATACTGTTTTAACTTTAAACATTATAGGACTTTTGGTAGTTATTTAGTAGCCGGTAAACATGTGACTAGAAGCACATTGAAATCACAAAGATACTATATGAAAAATAGTTTTTTTCTTCAAGTTTTTATAATACACCTACAATTTCGGAAGGGGGGAAATAGATCACGAGCGAAAGTTGTGTGTGCATTAACTCATGGCCCAATTATAGGAAAAAGAGGGGAGTGGAGCAAAAACAAAACCTCTATTTATATCTTAATCAGATACTGTTTTAAATTTGAAACATTAAAGGACTTTTGGTAGTTATGTAGTAGCCAGTAAACATGCGAGTAGAAGCGCATTGAAATCACGAAGATGCTAAATGAACATTAGGTTTTTTCTTCAATTTTTTATAATACACCAATAATGTTGCAAGGGGGGAGGAAATAGATCACAAACCATAGTTGCGTGTGCATTAACTCATGGTCCAATTATAGAAAAAAGAGGGGGGTGGAGCAAAAAAAACACTATTTATATCTGAATCAGATACTATTTTAATTTTGAAATATTATAGGACTTTTGGTAGTTATTTCGTAGCCAATAAACATTTGACTAGTAGCGCATTGAAATCTCAAAGATGCTATATGAAAAATAGTTTTTTTTTTCTTCAAGTATTTATAATACACCTACAATGTTGCAAGCGGGCAAATAGATCACAAACGAAAGTTGTGTGTGCATAAACTCATGGTCCAATTATAGGAAAAAGAGGGGAGTGGAACAAAAACTAAAAACCCTATTTATATCTTAATCAGATACAGTTTTAACTTTGAAACTTTATAGGACTTTTGGTAATTAAATTATAGTCAGTAAACATGCGACTAGAAGCGCATTGAAAACTCAATGATGCTATACGAAAAATAGGTTGTCGCTGCCTAGTGAGGTATTGCTGACTCCAAGACAATTTTTTTTACTTTGTATATATAATACTTTGTTATATTTCATTGGCATTAACCAAACTTCCATTCTTGTGTGTTTATTAACTACTAAATAAGTGCCCTACTTTTTTCTGCTCAATTATTTTCTGTGAAATTACTATCGTAAAAAGGTGAATATATAAAATTGGTTAAGTTGTCTGCAGCTATTTTATATGACTGAAGTGGACAAGTATTTACCCAGCATAATAGTAGGAGAAATTCAAGTTTTGACCGGGGGGAAAAATTGGTACAGTTTTTTTGGATTATAAAATAGTGGATATTCCACATGGAAAACAAATCCTGTTTTATTTGATTAACATTGATGAACTATCGCCTCTTCCATCAGCTTAAGGACAAATTCTTGTCAATGAGCCTGCACAGATCCTAACACCACACGTGGATTTTCAGGATAGTGTTGTAATTGATGATAATATAGAGTGGCAAAGGGGCTTTTTAAAAAATCTTTTTGATGGTATAACTAACCTAGAGGATTTAACTTATGATATAGCGATGACTGAGGATCCGGAATGGTCAAAGAGGTTTATAAACGAATATTTAGGTGACATCCTCTAAAGTACATTTAAACCGGGTTCACATGCCACTTTTATTGATGGCAATAAACATAAAATCCAATTGTGTCACAAGACGATGCTGGGTGGCTTGATCAGCTATCTCCAAACACGATAGAAGGCATCCTTAGTGAATTGTAGGATTTCAGACCACGCCACACACCCACTATTGTGATTGAACTAAGTGGTGATGGTGATATTGAATCGGGAGATTTTATGCCACCCTCCAATCCCTCTATTGAGGTTGAAGAGAGTAGGGATGACATTGAAACATTACCACCACCTACAATTACAATACCAGATTTTTTATTGTCTAACTCTGTCTTGCACCATACTAATGTCTACATGGCCGTTTTCGGTGACCCATTTAATTCTCTTATGTCACGGGGTATAGTAACAGACCCCCTGGCTATTACACACTCCTACGTTAACAAGATTCAATCCCTTCTTGAAAAATAGATGTAGGAGTGGGGAGGGAAGGACAGTTTAAAAGCGTCAATAGCACGAAAAATATTTTATTTAAATGAAAATGCGACCCAACTTTATTCTAGATATTTGCATAAAGAGATGCTACCAATTCGCCCACATTTAGAAAATAATGAGGAGGTATTTTTAGATTGAGTCAATAGTATCGTAACCAAACTGGATAATTATAATGTGGGGAAAATGGGTCGGTTGTTTCATTTATTGGAAATTTAAACGTTAATATTTGTAGATTTAAAGAAGATTTTATTTTAAGAGGTGATGGGGAGTGGGATATTGAATTAAAATATTCTCCAGATTTACAACGAATCTATTTCGATGCTAGGCTACAATATTTCAAGTATACATTTTTGATTGCGGCATTCCAAACTCTACGAAATGATGCTACTAAGAAAAAGTTGGACAACTTGGCAGCTAATGGGGATGGGTCAAAGTTTCCCAAAGTGGATTTCGATTGTTTAAATGACCAATTTCCCGTAACACTAAAAGGAATAGATATTTTTGAGCGGGCTAATGAAGGTTTAAATATTGGGGTCATGGTGTTAAAGTATGTAACAGAATTTGAGGAGGGTGAGCGCACTAATAAAAAGGGTGTAATATTTCCATTGAGGGCTCCCTCCATTGAATCAGTGAAGTACTGGGCCCGGCTTCTATAAATACCTCCTTCAGAGACTAATTCAATTGGACATTTTAATCCAATTAAGGATATTAGTAGGGTTTTATGAGAGGGTAAACATCGGGATGGTGTATGCTACTATTGTCCAACATGCCTGTCCAGATTTTGGACTGATTTAAAGCTAAGGCATCACAAGAAACACTGTAGACGTCATGGATACCAGGCTGTAGAAACAGTTAGAGGAGAGAGAGTGACCTTGCGTTTTAAGAATTTCCAGAACTCCCTCCTGCAGAGCAACAAGATCTTTTTGGATTGGGAAGCCAAACTCACAAACGTCTACTATTCGTCAAATCCAAATCGTGTTAAGGTACATAAAGCCATCAGATTTTATTACGCTCACGCTCAAAGAGACTCTAGTAATATCATGCAAGTGTTAGATGTAGTTGAGTCGTTGGGTGGGGACGATTGCACGCAGACGGCATTGACCAGTCTTATTAAAACAGAAAATGGTGCAATTTCACGCTTGCGCTATACACACTATCCTATGATTCTATTATCAGATGACAAATTGACCATTAAAAATCGTAAAATATGTTGGGTTTGTAAGGGTGAATTTGATGATGGTACTGGGGGGAAGGGGGGAAAGAGGAAGGTGCTCGATCATGATCATTTATGGCAGAAAATTTCATCGGGACGGAGTAACTTTAGAGGGGTGGCACATCAATCGTGCAATATAAACGTTAGTCAGAAATATTTCGTACCGGTTCTTATGCACAATCCAATTATGATTTAAAGTTTATATTACCAGCGTTGGCCCATATGGCCAAGGGGGAGCTGTAAATGACTCATGGGTAGATGGTCCTCTTTCATATAATATCATACCTAAATCATCTGAAAAGCTGCTGCTCCTATAATTCCAGTGGAAAACTGTAGACAAGGGTAATACCTGCCGGAATAAAATCCGTTTTCTAGACTCTTCTAGTTTTTTCTCCAAGTCTTTAAGTCAATTGATTCAGGTACAGAAGAGTGACAATTTTGATAGTTTCCCCCTCCTTAAACAGCGCTTCCCCGGTAATGAATTGTATGATTTATTAACGTGTAAGGGCATAAACGCATATTATTACTACAACTCTACCTCGAGGCTAGATGAGGTGTCATTACCGCCTATTGAAGCATCTTAAAATTCTCTTATGGATAGTGAATGCACCACTGGCGACTATGAATTTGCCAAGAGGGTTTGGTCAAAGGAAGTATGTAAATATGGGACGAATTACTGTAAACTGTACTTGGCTAGTGATGTATTGACTCTTTTGAAAATTGTGTGCAAGAGCACGGATAAAATCTATGGAGAATTTGGGTTGGATTTTTGGTATTATTTTTCCACTCCTCATCTTGTGATGGATTTGATTCTGAAAATCAGAAAATAAGAAATAGGTCTAATCACCGACTTGGATCAGCATCTGTTTGTAAAAAGATCAATGAGGGGAAAATATGTTTTTCACGCGGACTGTATCATGAAAACTGATGCAACCGGACAGAACACCGATGAAAGTCAGAATGCAGTTTTTTTTAATATTAATTCCCTTTATCCGTCGGCGATGTCTCACTACTTATTGCCGTGTTGTAATTACGAATGGCTTAATGATTCTTGTGCTTCAAATTTCCCCAACATTGCTACCGTTGATGAGAATGGACCTCAAGGATGGTTTTTTAAATTGACGGTGAAATATCCATGGAAATTCATGACTCTGTAAAAGACTTTGTTTTCCCCTGCATAGATAAACCAGTGGGTAAGTACTCAATGAGTCTATACAATTTTTATTTGGTAGAGGATGGGAGTATGCACTGGGTGCCTTCAAAGCAAAAACTTATTGCTGACCTTAACCCGAAACAGAATATCGTAGTTCATCATGTGCTATTATGGCGGATGGTATCCAATGGTTTCAAAGTCACAAGGATACATAGAGCCCTCCAATTTGATCAAAAGCCATACATGAAAACGTTTATTGACAAATTTGTCAGTAAACGTTCACAAGCGAAAACGAAGGTTGAAAAAGAGATCTATAAACTCATTTTAAACTCAGCCTTCGATGAAATGTCCAAAAGCGTACGAAACAGAAGTCGATGTGACATTGTAACCAATCCCAAAGAATGTGCTCGAATCATCGCCGGCCCGAACTTCACATCTTTCACAATCATAGACTCTATTATGGTCCTCCTACACCGCAAGAAAAAAATGTCATTTTGAAAAAACCTATTGCAGGTGGGAGGGCAATAATGGAAATATAAAAAAATCATGATGTCATTTTATTGCAATGTGAGCAAGGTACAATGACCGATTGAGGGACAAGTTCAAGTGTACTAAGTAGACACTCATTTACTCCTGTTAAAAGTTAAAACTGATAATTTGTTGCATGATTTGGAAAATAAAGAGTACATTAGCTCTCAAATGGATTACACCAACTGGGAAGAATCCCTCTATCCAGAGCTAGTGAAACGCCAGGCCCCAAATCAAGTGTTGATGTTAAACTCTGAGACGGGAAGTGATCTGATATCTAGTGGTGTGTTTCCTGGTCCGAAGGTATACTGTGTGGAGACGCAAAACAACGATATCAAACAAGTTTGCAAGGGGATGCCTACACACTTTGTAAAAAATAATTTCAATATGAGTATTCATAGAAACTGTGTAGAACGCAGTTTAGTCCCAAGAGTGAAAGGCATGGCGATTCACTCTTTATAATATAAAACTACACAGTTAGAGTTGAGAAAAATTCCATGTCGGCCTTATCAGACAAAGCTTATGTCCTTGAGGAAGGTGTGAAGGTACTTCCAAACGGACAATATCTGATTTCAGATCCAGTTGAATGTATAGAGTACAGAAAACAAGTCGGTCTGGATAACTTAAATTTTCTCATAACACAAGGTGGGTGATGGGAGGAAACATTTTTTTTATTTTATCAAAATTCATAAATTTTCTGTTTGTGCTTGTGCAAGGTAGAGTTATTTCTTCATAATTTAATGCTCCCGATCCGGCCCGGCCCGCCACAGCAGGCCCCTCGTGCTTTCCGTAAATAAAAAATCAAAAAAATCCGTAAAAATGTAAACAAAAAAAAAACAAAAAAAAAACAACAAAAATACTATGATATTATTTTAAGTGTATTATTTGTTTAATAGAAAAGGGGTTTTTTCCTAGTGCCTATTTCAAATAACTGTTGTTTTTGTTGTAAATAAATAAATAAATAAATAAATCTGAATTAAGTGTATTTATTAAATTTGATGTGCTTTTTTCTAATTTTATTATTTGTAAAGTGCTTTTATGTTAAAAATAAAAGAAAATATGATTCTGTGTTGGTTTTGCTCTTGTTCTTATTATTCTTGAACGGAGTAGTAGTAATAGGGAAATTATTTATTCATTAGACATGTTGTAGTTGTAGTTGTAGGTGAGGTATTTATTCATTAGACATGTTGTTAGTTGTAGGTGAGCTGTTGAAGCGAACAGCAAAAAATAATCAAAAATTGTGATAAGATCTTTATGGAAAAGCCGAAAAAGATCTACTATTGCTAAAGTGTTTGGCAGTAGCCATATGATAAAATAAAAGCTATTGCTGCATTAGGGGTGCAGATACAATTCATACAGGGACTTGATGTTTTCGATATTCTTGAACCAAACTCATGGCTGATTATTGCCGATTTACCTGAATCCATTGAACAATGATCCCAGAAAATGCTACAATTGTTTACTGTTCGCTCACATCATGAAGAGATTTCCTTTACTCTAGTTCTACACGATCTCTTTCATCAGAACAAATGTTTGAGAACACTTGATTTGAACTGTACCTTCTATATTATCTACAGAGTTGTTCGTGATTCTAGCTCGCTAATGACTCTCAATAAATAAATATATCCCGGTGCTTCAAAATTTCAACTTTCAGCGTACAATCAGGCAACTAATAAACCCTACGGCTACATTCTATTGGATCTTAATCAAAATACACCCGAGGATTTACGTGTAGTCACAGGCATTTTTGACAATGAAATTACAGTATATCTTCCTGTGAACAGTAACAAAGGCTATTAGTTAACATCATGACACTCGAGAAACTAAATGAAAATAGACATTTATTCTCCGTTCTAAGAACTTCAAAACCCCCACTTAGGAAAACCATACTCAAAAGGTATTGAAAATGATTTCATTGGTGTAATGTCTGAAATTTGTTTGAATTTAACCCAGGGCAAGGTTCAACTGCCAGAAGTAGTTAAGCAACAGGCAAAGCAACATGGTTCCATTATACGTAGCTTGGCTTGTAAAAAGAAAGGAAAACATTTTAAAAGGAAATGTCTTTTTCAAGCGGGTGGTAGCTTTTTTACACTTTTACTTCCAATAATTGGAGGACTTGTAAACAGTTTTCTCTAGATGGCTAAATCCTATAAATTGACTGCAATAGAACTCGCTCTTTTACCAGTATAACACTTCGAGGACAATCTGAGTAAATTAACTAACAATGAGAATATTGACAATGATAAAAACTACTTTTACTTCAAGATGCACTTCTCCGAGTGGAAAAAACATAAGCCCTATTGCGCGAGACCAGTCAATGTGAGTGTCATTGATCACAAAAAAGAAACATCTCTTCAAGATTCTGATGCTGCTGGAACATTAACACAATTAAAGAAGGAGGAGGAGGAATTTATTTCAATAGTGTCGAGCATTGGAAATCTAATGCCACACTCATATCGTGAACAAAGTAAACAACTCATAATATATCTCGTGGAATGTAGTAAAGATTATATTTAAGTTGAATGCCATGGGAAACGAATTATAATTGAAGGAAAGAGTTATAATCTATTTGATTTAACCTATAATATGGTAAAAATCGCAAAGGAAATTTATCATTTGACAGTCATCTATACAATTTTCTAAATACATTAAACTTCCCCAAAAGTCTTATTAGAAATAGGCAAATTCTAAAAAAATTAAATGAACATAGTTCATTGCCATCATCATCAACAACATTAAAACAAAAAGAAGAAGAAGAAACAGGTGAAAATTGTAAATCAATCTTGGAAAATTCTGACAAACCTAGAAGAAACCTGGATTTGAAGATGACGAAGACACCGATGATAGCTAGACAAAAGCGAAGACGTATTGATATCAGCTCAATTTCATCATCATCATCAGCCACTAGTATACAAAAGGGTAGTGGACGCTACACTACATGTTTACTTTCAAAATGGTTGAAGTTTTGAAAAGTTTTTATGAAAATATTGGTGAAGCAGGAAGTTTAAGTTCCCCCCCACTCTTTCCAAAGTCACTGGTGCTGACACTGAAAGTGTACAATACTTTCTACAAAATGAATCAAGTTACACACTACATCGAAATCATAGGCTTCGTGGTAATCATTATCGAAAAACTGAAGCCTTTTTCCCGCTGCACATAATGCAATTAGATCTCTTAACCCTAGAGGAGATTCAAAGGTGTCACTATACACCATACAAGTACATTTTACTAGCAATCAGTGGTTTTAGTCGCTATGCGTATGCCATTCCATTGCGGACAAAGAGAGGTGTTGAAGTTGCTTAGTCTATAGAAAGTATTCTTGAAAGTATACCTTTGCTCCGAACACATCCAATCAAAATTTTCAGGTTGCCTTTTTATTCAACGTAGTATAAAGTTCTGGAAATTAGGTCTTTGAGGATTAACCCCCCCCCCCCATCCCTTAGGGCAAGGGTTGTAAGTTATGCCCTGTGGGCATATAAGGTTTTTATTGAAAGAGTTGTCGTAGAAACTTCAAAAGGGCTAATTTGAATGGAAATTGAAAGGGCTAGTGCCTTTTTTATTAGTTGATAGTGATTGGAAAGTGACTAACGCCCCTCTCACTCCCACCATTTCTGCAAACACATCCAATCACAATTTTGATATAGCCATTTTTTTAACGTAGTTGGAAGTTCTGGAAATTAGGTCTTAGAGGATGACAGCCACCCTAACAGCCCTTAGGGTAAGGGTTGTAATTTATGACCTGGGGGCATATAAGGTGTTCATAAAAAGCGTTGTCGTAGAAACTCAAAAAGGGCTCATTCGACTGGAAATGAAAGGGCAAGTGCCCTTTTTAGTAGTCGAAAATGATTGGAAGGCTTGACATTTTTATAGTAAAGATCGATGTGAGCATAATGAATTATTTTTTGTTGTTGTTGTTGAGTTGTCATAGCAACTTTGAAAAGGGCTGATTCTATTGAAAATAGAAAGGGCTGATGCCCTTTTTGATAGTCGAAAATGATTTGAGGGAAACTAATCCCCCTTCCGCTCCCACCCTCCCATTTGCCCATTATGTTTAAAAACTAAATGTAAACTTAAGATTAAATGAAAATAAACTGTGTTAATGCTAATTCCCAATGAGGCATCTCAGCAGTATCCTAAGAACGACTGAGGGTATTATACTCAAACTTTTGGGGCAACTTCTGCTCTTGAAATTTAACCAAATCAAAATAGCGTAAGTGTATCCAAGCTATCAAAGTAAGTAAACAGATTCTTTTGCGAATGGTATCACGTTTTCCATTTCAGGTCAACTAGAGGAGGTATGAAACTAGTTTAAACAGTACTATTTGTGTCCAGATTTTTAAAAGGGTGTATAATGTTAAAAATTGCTGACTGTAAAGTCTTAAGCAAACGAAATGATTCAAAGTATTATTTTATTTTTCCCTGAAAAGACTATATCAATATAAAACGAACAGAAATTAATTTAAAAAAACTTTTTCCACAAAATAGGTTTTTGAAAGAAAAGTGAAGAATTCCACTTAAAAAAATAGGCTAAAAATAAAATCAAATAATTTACCAAGCGGGAAACTACCACAAATCAGCATCAATGAATAAATGAAACCCAAAATGAACAGAAATTACAATAAATAACCGAGTCAAACTCAAAACGAGCAGAAATTAAAATAAGTTTGGCTCAAAACCCCTATACCTTCGCAAGCCCAGAACATAATTTGCACTTTACTGAAAAAAATATAAATGAATTTGTATTGTCAGTTTAATATACATATACTGATATTTAGTAATCAAAATGATAATATTGTTTTATTTATTAAAGTTATAAAAGTAAAAACATTTATATTTTTTTCAGTAAAGTGCAAATTATGTTATGGCCTTGCGAAGGCATAGGGGTTTTGAGCCAAACTTATTTTTTTATTGGCTATCTCAATTTTTGTATCGAATGCATTTGGGGAGAAAATGGGCGTGGGAGGGGGGGGGGCTTGTTGCCCTCCAATCTCTTTTGACTATCAAAATTTGAACTAGAAATTTCAATATCTAATCAAATGAGCCCTCTTTTAAGTTTTTACGAGCGTCCCTTCCATAAGAACCATATATTCCCCCAGGGCATAACTTACAACGCCTGCCCTCGCGCCCTGGGGGGCTTTGTCGACCCCGGAGTTTTTGTTATATGATTTTCGAACATTTTTTTTTAAATCGCTTTCTCAAAGTTCTTATTGGATGGATTTGAAGAAAACAGGCCTGGAGAGGGGGGTGGCCAGGTGCCCTCCAATCTGTTTTGACTCTTAAAAAATGAACTAGAACTTTCAATTTCCAATCAAACAAGCCCTCTTTGAAGTTTATACGAGCATCCCTTCCGTAAGAACCATATATACACCTAGGGCATAATCTTCAAAGCCTGCCCCCGGGTCCTGGGGGGTTGTGTCGACACCGGAGTTTTGTTATATGATCTTTGAACTATTTTTAACAAAATGGCTGTCTCAAAATTTTTATATTATGCATTTAGGAAAAAAGGACGTAGAGGGGGGGGGGGCTGGCTACCCTTCGATGTCTTTTGACACTTAAAAAGTGAACTAGAACTTTCAATTTCTAGTCAAATGAGCCCTATCTGAAGTTTATACGAGCATTCCTTCCATAAGAGCCATATATGCTCCTAGGGCATAACTTGAAACCATTGGCCTGAAGACTGTAAGGGGAGTGTCCTGCTCAAAGATATAATTTCCAGAACCTTCAACAACGTTGAACAAAATGGTCATCTCAAAATTTTGTTTCGATATGTTTTGGGAAATGATGGGCGTGGAAGGCTGTTAGTTGCCTTCCAATCACTTTTGACCCTTAAAAAGGGCACTAGAACTCTCGATTTCCAATTCAATGAGCTCCTTTTGAAGGTTATACGATGACCCCTTCTAGATGAAGTACCTTTGGAAAATAAATAAATAAAAAATGATAAAACATTGAAGGCGTATGGCCTTTGAAATAGGGAACGCTATAGCGTTAACTCTGATTTCATTTCGTTTTGAGTTTCATTCATTTATTCATGGTAATTTGTGGTATTTTTACGCTTGGAAGGCTATTTAACTTTATATCCGCTCATTTTCCGCTTAATGGAGCTCTTTAATTTTCTTTGAAAAACCTGTTTCGTGGAAAAACTTTTTAAAATTAATCTAAAAGAAAGATAGAAACAGTGCTTGCTCAGTGTACCAACCATGAAACCTTTAATGTTCTGAAAAACAATCTGAAAGTCAATTGACAATAGCAAAGCACTTTCCTTGAATATAAGGAATGTATTTTGATGTCGAAAGAATGGAATGCTTGTTTACTAAGTTCTTTAATTGCTCCTCCCCACAGCTTACACACGTAAAATAGACACTGAAGCCAAAGGTTTTTTTTAAAACTTCTTTCTATTTGCAATTAAAAAGCAAAACAATCTGTGATGTTTTTAACAGTCCTAATTTCTTAGCTCTTGCATAGGCATTTTTTGCAAAAAAAAGGATGTTGTCTCTGGCATATTAAAAGTATTTTACATTAGTTGTACTGTATAATGTGTATACTGTAACATAAATTACCTAGACTTCTCAACTACAAATTTATTTAGGTTTTAATACATATCACGATGACATTACTTTTTTATTTGGAACTCAGAAGACATAAGGAAATACCTTTGGCTTCAATATATATTTAGTACATGCTAACAGCCAGCGGGAGCCATTAGGGAGCCCAGTCAAATGCAATAAAAAGGCTTCACTCTATTGTTTCAAGAACAAAACATATTCCTTATATTCAAAGAAAGTGCTCAGCTCTTGTCAAATCTTTCTCATGGTGTTTTTAAGACATCAAAGAGTTCATGCATAGTACCCTAAACAAACATCGTATCTCTTTATCTTAGATGGGACACTAAACTTCTCGGAAACAATTACTGTTCTCTGAGGAAGAAGATACACATTTTGCAACAAAGGCTTGTTTTATCCTGACACTAATTACTTTTACAGCCTGCAACTGTTTTATACTAAATGTACTAAATTGTTTTGTTCTTGGAAGTGAAATAAGATCAGTGATGGTTAAGAATTAATAGGCTTTGGAAAGTGTGAAACTTCTAATCAGGTAATCTACATTCGTTCATGTCAGTAAATTGAAACAAATCTTACTAGGTCAAGGCGTCACTTAGGTAGAAGACAACCATTCGAAAAGTTGTAGAAAACCAAAGAGTAGCTTCAGAAGTGAACAATTAGACTAATTAGGAGGCAAATGCCAATCTGCTTTAAAAGTTTTCCTCCATATCTTCTTAAATTTTGTCGATCACATGAAAATACTAATATTTTGGTCCCATATAGACGCTCAATTTCTGGTTCCCAAAAATATGAATTAGAAATATATTGTAAAACAATAGGCTAGAGTTTAAATTTGTTTCAAATCGAAGCCAATGATAAGGCACAAAATAGTTTCTTTCCAAACTCAATGACCAAGTTGTGGAATCCATTTAGCATAAAAGCGTAGTGCATAATACACGTGAGCCCTCTTAGCTGCTCAGTGAGCAGAATTTGATATAAAAAACTGCTGATCAGGAAAGTTCATTCGGAACAGACCATCACCACTACACTTGAACTAAAATGGGTCCTTCGACAATGGACTGGTAAGGTTTTAGGACCAAAACGTAAATTCAAACGTATGTGAAATTCAGGATACAGCTTTCTAATTCCCGTTCCTTTTGAATACGAGTAAAATAGCGCAGATGCTGTAATAAGAAATTCACGTGAATAGGATGCTGCTGGTCGCAGCATGAACATAAGTAGTGGGGTGAGTAGCTCAGACTCATATCTTCCCCAAAATATTCTTCATTTTTGGCACTTTTATGAATAAGTGACCACCCAACTCCCAAAGAAAATAAAGCATTTATGCCTGTCAAAGTAGATTGAATATAGCGATAGATAGATTAGTTCATATACAACAAACAAACAATGATACCAAAAAACACATACATCCTCGACTACTCTCCCCCCCCCCACAAAAGGGAGAAATTGGATAATTACCGACTAATACCATTAACCTATCAAAATGGAGGTTAAAAGTATAGATTATTGAAAACTCGGGAAAAATCTTTATGGAAGTACAAGTTCTTCATCCTCGAGAATTAAAAGGCAGAAAAGATAAAAATTCATGATCATTTGAACTATGACGNTTAAAAGGCAGAAAAGATAAAAATTCATGATCATTTGAACTATGACGTATATAGAGTTGGCTCAGTCCATGGGAATTGACGCCTGGTCCCCCAATACCAAATTTATAAACTTTAGGGTAGAGGAATGAGTGGGTTATACACCAGATTTTACTTACCTTTTGACTCATTGGATGCCATAATCAGAAAACCACTTTCCTGATCTTAGATCCCAGCTAATGGGATTCTGACACGAAATGAATAAATGATAGCCATCACTACGGTAGTCGGCCGGTGAATTAGATAAAAGCAAAAAATCGGCTATTTTCCAAAAAGTGGCTTATCGAATCAATTCAGACTCAAAAGATAAGAGTCATGTTTCAGGGTAGGCCGTGCATGCTGTACATTTTAGTGCATACTTTAGTTCTTTCAATTTTTGTAGGTTACATGGCTAGCTTCCTGCTACCCTATGTAGCAATATATCTTTTATTTCTGGGTAATCAACTTATTATATTCGCACTTCCAATCATTTACAGATACCTTATATTCAGTGAATACGGTTTGACTTTAACGCTGTGATAGCTTGCAACAAGATTTGGAACACTCTACCGGAGTCTGCACCAGTGATTCCAAACGTGGTACAATTGTACCATATTGGTACATTTCACCTCTACTGGTACAATTTAGTACAATCCCATAAAATATGGTACATTTTGCAAAATTATGGTACAATATGGTAAAATTCAGTATTTTTGTACCTACGTCTGTATTCTTTGATCTACAAATATTTTATTTTACCCTGATCTGTTCGGCAAAATCAAGATAAGGGACAGACAAGCAGTCACCTATTTTCCTTTTTTCGTAAACAGACACTTCACTTCCGGTATCCAAAGATCGACAAAAACATCTTTCTGTGTATCAACATCAAGTCTTACCGATTGAAAATGACGCTATAATGACGCTTGGATTCGTGATGGTTGGGAATCTAGTGGAATAAAAACCAAAGCCAACCACCCAAGGTGAATCTCCTCAGTTTGAAAATTTTTATTAAGGAAAAAGGAGCCTGCTGAGAGAAATTAAAAGTAAGAATAAATTTAAAATA
>JAQQPU010013639.1:10487-23959 GCA_029168905.1 Artemia sp. Kazakhstan ARC1039 | reverse complement strand
AAAAAAAACAAGTTTTTTTTTAACTGAAAGTAAGGAGCGACATAAAAACTTAAAACGAACAGAAATTATTCCGTATATGAAAGGGGCTGTCCCCTCCTGAACGCCTTGCTCTTTACGTTAAAGTTTTTTATTGTTTAAAAAAATAAAGTCGTGAGACAGAGTCAAACTTTAGCGTGAAGAGCGAGGTGTTGAGGAGGGGACATCCCCTTTCATATACGGAATAGTTTCTGTTCGTTTTAAGTTTTAATGTCGCTCCATACTTTCAGTTTAAAAAACTTGTTTTTTTTTATCTAATTTCTGAACGTTTTTGAATTAATGCAGCTTTGATTTTGGCTCACAGTACATGAATAATTAAAACAATTTGTGTATATTAATTTTATTTTTTTTGGCTAAATGGCTTTCTAGAAATTTTGTCAGGACATAAGTTATAAATTTACTTACGTAACGAACTTTTATATTCGTATGTTTTTATTACATATATTAGAGAGTTCAGCTCCTAGTCAATAGCTCGCTCTTTACGCTAAAGTTTGAATTTTGTTTGAATCAGAAACCCTCTGAATCACAAAGGCCGGTTAATTAGAATAGATAGCTCTTTTGAAAGTACTAAAAAGCTTTAGCGTAAAGGGCGAAGTATTGATTAGGGGGCGAACACCCACATATACGTAATAATTTATTTTCATTTTAAGATCCTTACTTTCTCCTTATATTGTTCCTTACTTTCAGTTGAAAAAACTTGTTTTTTATTTAATTTCTGATAGTTTTTTATAGATATATCCCTTATCCCAAGTATAAATCTTCCATGGAACGATCCTCCCCGTAACTCCCTCGTCCAACCCCCCCCCCCCCATCAGAAAAAAATCCGTCCTGAAAACGTCTGTATACTTCCTATTAACCAATACTATATGTAAACAATGGGCAAAGCTAATAACTTACAGTCCATCCTCTGAAAACTCTGGGGGATTAAGTCATCCTCAAAGACATATTTATTAGATTTTCAACTATGCTGAAAACAATATCTATCTCAAAATTTTGATTGGGTGACTTCGAAAAAAATTGAGCGTGAAAGGGGGCCAAGTTGCCCTCTAGTTTTTGGTCACTTAAAAAGGGCAATAGAACTTTTCATTTACGTTCATTTGAGCCCTCTCACAATATTCTAGGACTACTGGATTGATATGATCACCCCTGGAAAAAAAAGCAAATAAACACGCATTTGTGATCTTTCTTCAGGCAAAAAATGCAAAATTCCACATTTTTGCAGATGGGAGCTTGAAATTTCTATAGTAGGGTTCAAAAATTCTTTGACACGCTGAATCTGATGGTGTGATTTTTATTAAAGTTCTATGACTTTTAGGGGTTGTTTCCCCCTTTTTCGGAAATAAAGCATATTTTCCCAGGCGCGTAACTTTTGATGGGTAGAACTAAACTTAATGAAACTTATATATTTGAAATCAGCATAAAAATATAATTCTAGTGATGTATGTATTAGTATCAAAATTTCTTTTTTTTGAGTTTCGGTTACTATTGAGCCGAGTCGCTCCTTACTTACAGTTCGTTACCACAAACTGTTTGAAAAATAAACGTGGCGAATATTTTTTATGTGTAGGCAGTTACACGGGGATTTATATTTTTCTGGAGGGGCAGGGATTTTTTTTTTTTAAGGAAAGGACCCCGAACCTCAGAAATTTTCATCGTTTTGACAGGAAAGAGAACCAGACCCTTGTACATATTCCCTGATTCGACGGTATTTCGTAAGCATTTAGCTTAAGATCAACATTAGATGGAATAAAGTTCTCCTATAGTTCTTTTTTCAAATTTCACTGCCTTTAAAAAATTGGATCAGTTTCAAACATTCCTTGTGGCATTTTAAGCCAATAAAGAGACATAAATTCATTCTGGTGGACCAAAAAAATTTTGAGTTAAAAGATTCTTCTCATATTTTGACCCTTTGTCTTTTAGAAGAGACAGAAAAATAACTGCCAGATTGCTTTTGAGAGGTTTTACAAAACCACTTGCACCCCTTCCCCACTCAAAAATGAATCTCAGGGTTTGCTCTTAAGCTCTTTTACAACTGATTCCCCGTGCAACTGAACCATCGTAAAACTCGACCCAGTTCAACTGAACGCTCATGCAACTCAACCTCCATGCATTCAAATAGTTCGTTTTAACGAACTGTAAGTAAGTAGCGACACGGATCATAATAACCGAAACTCTTTTGATATCAATTTATATTAATTTTGATATTAACAGGCACAGCAAAATATGTGGCTTATTATGCTGATTCCAATTATATAAGATTCATTAAGTTTAGTGAAACCCATCAAAATTTAGGAGCCTGAGAAAATTTGCTTGATATCCAAAAAAGGCGGAAACCACCCCTTAAAAGTCAAGAAATCTTAATAAAAATCTTTCCATCAAATTCAACGTATCCGAGACTCCTCTTTTCAAGCTCTCATCTGCAAAAAATGTGAAATTTTGTATTTTTGCCAGGAGAAAGATCACGAATGCGTGTTTATTTGTTGCTTTTTTTTGTATGTTTACCCCAGGAATGATCGCATGGAACCAGTAGTCCTAGAATATCGGGAAAGGACCATTTTAATGTAAATTAAAAGATCGAGTGCCCTTTTTAAGTGACCGAAAAGATTAGAGGACGACTAGCCTCCCTCCCGTCCTTTTTTACCTTCAAAGCCGACCGATCAAAATTATGAAAATTTTGAGATACCCATTTTATTCAGCATAGTTGAAAAGTCCAGTAATGATGCCTCTGGGGATAGGGTGACCCATTACAGCCATTGGGGAAAGGTCGGTAAGTCATGAAGTTTGCCCATTGTTAGCGTATAGCATTTGATATCGGGATGCATACCGAAACTTTTTTTTTTGGCGTGGGGGGATGATTTTGACCTTTGGGATTTTTCATGGGGAGAATTTTCTATGAGGAGGGAATTATCTGGGCTGGCTAACTTTCCCTTGAGAATTCTACCTTCGGGGAATTTGACAGAAGTCTTATACAAAATTATTCTTATTTGTGTTACTTTCTCATTGCCAACTCAGTTTTACATCAGGGGGATTTTCCACGAGAGAAATTCTCCATAGTGGAGTTTTTCACGGGATAGATTTTCTAGAGGGAACTTTCTGTGGGAGCAACTTTCTACCAGGGGCGGGGGAAGGGTTGTTTGCGGGAATACTTATCCACAGAGTAGTGGATTTCCCATATGATTTTAAAAATAATTAGAAATTAATGTATTATTCAATTGAATGTGAGCTAAAAAAAAAAAGAACACCGGGAATCGTTCGCAAGAAACTTTCAGGGTGGAATTTAGAGCTAGAATGGAATTGTCTGGGGGGAGTTACCTTGGCAAGGGAGTGTGTTTTGTATGGAAATAACTTTCCATGCAGGAGTTTTTCGTGGGGAGAAGGAATTCTTCCATATACAGGGAGCCAGGTTTCCCGGTATTATTTAAAAATGATCAGAAATTAAATTAAAACAATACCAGTTGTTTTCAACTGAAAGTATGGAGCAATTTCAAAACTTAAAGCGAAAAAAAATATGCATACGAAAGAGATTGCCTCTCCATTTAATTATAATAAGAAGGTTTCTAAAGAAATTTCTTAAATAAAATTTCTAAATAAAATTCAAAGTAGTCTATGTTAATCCAACCCTATCTAGATTATCTAAGATTGAAAATAATTTATGTTAAGACAACACCGTCCTGACTATTTGATTCTTCATTCATTTCTAATTCCTTGCTGCGTTTTTTCATTTCTGTTTATCTTTGATATCTCTTCAAAACCTATCCACCAAAGAAAAAAAAAAAAAACGAAAAAAGGAAATATCAGTTAGTGATTCATAAAATAATTTCTGATATTTTAAAGACTCCAAATTTATCAAATTCATTTACAATAAAAACTATGTGCTTGAAAATAGTAAATAAAACCTTTGTTAGTTTGATTTTTTATACCAGATCCATCATTATAAATAGTTTCCTATAGTTAGATACAATTACTCACAGTTCCTCACAATTTCAATCATATGCATTAGGTGAAAAGACGGGTAGTCGGAAAAAGGGAGGATGGTTGATCTCCATCACTTTTGACTCTTGAAAGGGAACTTGAACTTCCTATACTCAACCAGATGAGCCGCCTCTGAAGTTTACCACAAACCATTCCTTCCATAAAAATCTTAAATTCCCGGGGCCATAACTTGCAACCCTCGCCCCCAGACTCTGGTGGCTTCTATCAGGCCCAAAAGCCTTGTTATTTGGTCTTTGGACTACTTTTAATAAAATGGCTATCTCAAAATTTCTTTTGGATACATTTTGAAAAACACGATATATTGGTGGGGGGGGGGGGGTAGCTACCCCCTGATCGCTTTTTATCTTAAAAAAGGCACTAGAAATTCTAATTATAAATCCACTTATTCCCTTCCGAATTATATACGACCACCGATTCTATAGTAACCTTATATACCCCCAGGGAATATCTTACAAACCTTTACCCGGAAGTCTCTGGGGCGGGGGGTCAATCGTCAAAGACATAATTTTCATACCCCTCAACTACTCTGAAAAAATTAGTATTTAAAATAGTGATGGGATGTTTTTAGGGAAATGATGGGTATGGGGAGGAGGCTGCTTCAAATCACTCTTGACTCTCAAAAAGAACACTATAACTTCTAATTTCAAATCAAATGAGCCCCATCTGAAGTTTATATGACCACCAATTAAATAAAAAAAAAATTTTACCCCTGGAAATACCTAAGAAACATTGCCCCAGGGCTATAAGGGGGGCAGTATCAACCCTAAAGACATTGTTATATGTTCTTTAGTCTATTTTGAACAAAGTGACCATCTCATAATCTCAATCAGATGTGTTTGGTGATAAGAGGGGTATTCAGGGAGGGAATAGTTGCCCTCCATCACTTTGTACTCTTAAAAGGGAACTGGAACTTTCAATTTTCAACCAAATGAGCCTGCTCTAAAGATTATATTCCTCAGTGAATAGCTTACAAACCTTTACCCGGAAGGCTATGGGGGGGGGGGGTAATCCTCAAAGACATAATTTTCATACCCCTCAAACTATTCTGAAAAAATTAGTATTTAAAATGGTGATGGGATGTTTTTGGGGAAATAATGGGTATGGGGGGTTGCTTCAAATAACTCTTGACTCTCAAAAATGGCACTATAACTTCTAATTTCAAATCAAATGAGCCCCATCTGAAGTTTAAATGACCACCCATTAAATAAAAATCTTTTTTGACCCCAGGAAATACCTAAGAAAGATTGCCCCAGGGCTATAAGGGGGGTGGGGGGCAGTATCAACCCTAAAGATATTGTTATATATTTTTTAGTCTATTTTGAACAAAGTGACTATCTCACAATCTCAATCAGATGCGTTTGGTGATAAGAGTAGTAGTCAGGGAGGGGATAGTTCCCCTCCATTGCTTTTGACTCTTGAAAGGGAACTGGAACTTTCAATTTTCAACCAAATGAGCCTGTTCTAAAGCTTATACAACCATCCCTTCCATGAAAACCTTAAATGCCCCAGGGCATAACTTACAAACTTTGCTCCCAGGCTCTGGGGGTCTATTTCAACCCCAAAAGCTTTGTCATATGATCTTTGGACTCTTTTGGATAAAATAGCCATCTCAAAATTTCTATTGGATACACTTCGTAAAAACATGGCTTTTGGAGGGGGGTAGCAGCCCTGTGATCGCTTTAACTCTTCAAAAAACCCATAGAACTTCTTATTAACAATTCAATGAGCCCTTTCTAAAATCTATGCGACCACCCCTTCTATAGAAACCTTATATTTCCCCAGGCTATAGCTTACAACCCTTGCCCTGAGGGCTATGGAGGAAGGGGGCGGGGTGTCAACCTCAAGACATAACTTCTGGACCTTTAAACTCCGCTGAACAGAATGGTTACCTCAAAATTTTTATTGGATGTGTTTGGAGAAATGATGGGAGTCGAGGGGCTATTTGCCCTCCTATCACTATCGACTGTTAGAAAGGGCAATAGCCCTCTCAATTTCCAATTGAGCGAGCCCATTTTAAAACTTCTACTACGACTCCTTTTATATGAAGTGCCCTGGTAAAAAAAAAAAATAATAATACATTGCACCAATATCGTTTTTTACTTAAGAAGTGCTGTTGCAATACGTATGATACTTATACTAGTGTTTACTCATTGCAAATTGCAAAATGAATAAGGAATATACAATTTGGCTATATATTTGCACCCAAACCCCTCAATGTGCAAATCCATAGCCTAAATTATATATTTCCAATGTATTTTGCCACACTTCACTTATGTTTCAACTTAATACACATTAACGACTAAACAATATATTTCAATTAGCTATATAGATATAACTAAAAATATCCGACAACAGTGATCCAGAACGTAAAATGTAAAAGCACTCCATTTCCTTACTTAAATTCTTTGCAGCACTGAATAGTGGAAAATTAGAGAAACTTTTCCTAAAATTCTTGGCATAGGAAAAACCTTTCTTAGAAAAATTTAGCCAAATATGTTCTGGCAAGTTCAGACACAAAGAAAATTCCGTAACGGTAGTCCAGTTTCAGTAGTTGATTACGTAGGAATGGAATAAGTGAAGATGGAAAGGTGACGTTGGGTAATGAAAAGATTATGCAGGTGGGCAGCTTCACTTACCTTGGTAGTATTATTAGTAAAAATGGTGGGAGCTGGGAGCAGTGAAGATGTTAAAAATAGAATAGCAAAGGCTCAGAGTGTTTTTTTTCACAGTTAAAAAAAGTCTGGAAGAATAGGAAGATAAATCTGCAAACCAAAATTAGAATATTAGAAGCTACAGTGATGACAGTGGTCAAATATGGCTCTGAAGCATGGACGCCCCGAA
This sequence comes from Artemia sp. Kazakhstan ARC1039, assembly GCA_029168905.1. NCBI lineage: Eukaryota > Metazoa > Arthropoda > Branchiopoda > Anostraca > Artemiidae > Artemia > Artemia sp. Kazakhstan ARC1039. Next base: position 17,089 of record JAQQPU010013639.1, on the reverse strand, counting down.
AAGCGGATGAAGATTTGCTAGATGTTTTCCAGAGAAATTGCTTTAGGATTGTTCTGGGTACCCGGCAGACTGACCGTATTTCAAACAATAGGCTATACGAAAAATGTGGTTCAATACCGCTCTCTAGGGCTATAATGAAAGAAAGGTTGAGGTGGTTAGGGCACGTTGTGCGGATGAAGGATGACAGATTGCCGAAGGTTGTTCTTTTCGGCCAACCATCTAGGGCTAAACGGAAAGCAGGTCGTCCCCGTCTGGGGTGGGAGGACGTCATAAAGAAAGATTTAAAGGAAATGGGAACTTCGTGGGCGGGTGTAAAAAGGGAGGCTTTGAATAGATCGGGGTGGAGGAGGATCGTGCATAGCTGTGTTGGCCTCAGGTGGCTTGGTGCTGCGGTGAGTTGTTAGTAGTAGTAGTAATTATGGAAAAATTGCATAACAAAGTCCAATTTATTGATCTAAGTAAAATCAAGTCTACTGATTTGGATGATCATTCACTTTCGTAAATAGATGGCGTTTGATTTCATTTCTGATAAGTAAGATATATTGCAAACGAGACTAAATGCTAACTGAATATTTCTCAAAAAGAATATCCAAATTATCTCAAATATTCTCTTCAAATATTATCTCCTGTTTTATTCCTCTGTTTTAATTCCCTCCATCACTCTGTCTCTCCGCCTCGTTAAATCCCCCCCCCCCCCCTTCGCAAAAATAACAGTTCATTAGGGAAAAATATTTATATTTGACAGTCTCAAAAACAGTGTTTATAGTTCATCTGCTGATGACGGCCACTGTATATGCACCAATATCCAGAGATTTTATAGTTGTTTCACTGTCAAATAAGACGATTTGTACCAATTGGATTGTTATTTGTCTGTCATGGAAAAGCAACGTGCTCTTCAAAAATTCCTAAGAGGAATATAGAGACGTCAAAGACCCTATAAATACTCTTATCTGCCCAAAGTGAACGCAAGTTTAAGGTAGTAAATACAGAAAGCAGGTGTTTGTATTTTTTTTTTGTAAGAGGATTCGCTCTAAGTTGTCGGCCACAATACGGGTCACAAAATCACTCAAGGTAAATGACCTCTCTATAGTTGTTTCTAAAAATATACTCAATATTCCTGCATAAAAAAGTATCGTCAACAGTAAAAATATTTAAGGCATTATTGATTTACTATCCGATTATTTTACAACCTTTTGCAGCTAAGTAGAAGACTCAATGGACACTTTGACTCGTGGACGCGTGGACTCATAGACAATTGATTTGGAAGGACAAAGAGGTAATCTTCTAGAGGGACTTCTAAACAATTTTACGAATAAACCAGCAAGAGAAGGTAGTTTAAAAATTTTTGAAAAAAATATAGTTAATATTATATGGCTGAAAAACATTCTAGCATTTCAACCTTCGCTAGTTTGCTTTTATTAGATAGAAACTTTCATTCAAAAGGCTACTTAAAATAAGCTTAAGTAAATTTTTCTGCTGCCGTCAAATGCTTTGAAAACCAAAAAACTGCATAAATTTGAATTCTACTATCCGTTTTCTTTTGTGTCTCTGAGATGGAAAATAAATCTCCGTAAGGAGTTCACCCTAAAAAAACTGCACTCCCATTAAAGTTGTTCTTTCGTCTATTGGATAAGTATGGACATGCTTTCACATAATCTAATGAATGGAGTTGAATCTGAACACTAAATGAGGAAGCAATTGACAAAAAATGACAAATAATGGCAGTTGACAAAAAAAATGAAAATTGAAATGATTTTTTTAACGACAGCTAGTAGGGTTTATAAAAAGTTTGGTTTCAACGAGCGAACCTTCATGTAAAAGAGAGGGTCTTAGAATTACACTTTAACCTTTTGCAATATCTATTTGCTTAGTACTAACTTCCCAAATGGAATGATAATTAACATAAATAATATAAAATTAATTAACAGAATTTCCTACATTCATTAACCGTCTTACACTGATTTGAAATTTTTACTTTCGACCTTCTTGCGTGACAGAAGTCGGGAAAAAAAAAATTTTAAGTCTGGAGTAGAGTAAACTGATTTAGGACACTTAAGGAAAATTATGTCAACAAAACTGTAAGGCAAAATGTAGGGCAATAGCGACAACCAAGCAATACCAAAATCACTGGTTTTCATGTGAAAAGGGTAATAAGCATCTTTTAGTTCTACTAAGAAAAATTTGTAATAAAGTATTTTACATACTTTGATGTGATAAAATATTTTGGTGATAAAATATTTTACACCACGCTTAATTTTTTTTGCTTTTGTAGCATTGACAGGAGGACGAAATTTAATGAAGCTTATTTTAAGTAGAACTATTCAAAAATACCTTTTCAATGAAAAATTATATCTATTTAAAGTGAGCTAGGTCAGGCTGAAATGCTAGCACGGCCAATTTCGGTCTCACTTTTCACTTCATTAGTGTTTCCTCCCAAGCTTTAATTATAATATATTGATCCTTGTTTGATTTTTTGGCCATATAATAAATTACTGGTTGTTTATTAAAGTGTCAATTGATTTTATGATTATTTTCTCTTTTTTTTTTCTTTAATATGAGTTTTTCTGTAGCTTGAATCTACGATTTATCAATGAAGTTAAACTGAACTAATTTTGGCCTATTTTCAAGATGTTATTTTTTCTCGTGTAAAACCGTGGCAGACGGAATGAGAGGTTGCTGGTCCGTTTCTCTAGGCTGATATGACTTGAACCGGCTTTCAACGATTAATAGCAAGTTCATAACTGGAATAGTAACTCTTATTGGTTTTTTGGTGAAATTTTGCCCTCTAAAAGATCAGCTTTTTGTCTTTCTAAAATCCAATGTAATAAACAGATAATAAACCAACGAATATTTTTACTGTTGAAATTGATTTTCTATACAGATATATAATTATAGAAAGGTAATAGCTATAGAAAGGTAATCTACCTACAGTGTTCTTTCGAATGCTTCAACGCCCAACATTTATAGCAGGAGTCTTGAGTCAAATCAACCAGGAAGGCTTAAATCCCTCCCCCCTCACAAAAAAATCTTGAGCAAATAAGACGAATGAAATTGAGTCTCAATCATATTCAGCAACCTTAACTTGTCACTCCCCCCCCACACCCATAAATAAAAGCTAAATTCAGTTAAGTAAATGCACTTTTGCTGATCCCAAAAGTATGTCTAAGAAACCATATCTGCTTCTGCTGAACAATTTTGGAACAATCTACACAAACAAATTTTGAATATTCAAACACAATACAAGTATACTTTAACGTATTTTATCTAGCGCGTAAGAGCCAAAGTACCAAGCACCGAGAGAGCTAATCTTCTTATAAAAATAAAGCTTTTAATGTACTAAAGGGCGTTAGACAAGGAGGTCTTACTTCCCTGCGCTTTTTAATAATTCTGTCATTCTAGCCCAAAGTTTGATTGATTAAACCTGTATTTAGGGGGGTTTAGATATGTCTTTACTTACGTATGCTGATAATATTTTGAATCTGAGTTGCACTTTCTCTGGTTGTGAGAGTACTTTCTCAAATTTAAAACAAGAATTTCAGCAGATTGGTTCAAGTTTTAATGTGGATTAAACTGTAGCTGTCGGTTTCAACCTCAAAGTATGCTCTGATCCCTCCAACTTACTGTAGCTTGTATCCCCCTCTCTACAAGCCTTAGTTACCTGGGAATGCCCCGTGGAAACTCAATTAAAGAAACTGTTAAGCTTGCCATTCAAAATCTTGAAAAAAAGACAAGGATAGCTTATGCGTCACTTGTCTCTAACGTTACACACCTTAGTCGTTTCCATCTTTATAAATTTTAAAGTAGTCTAACTGTGCCTCATCTTCTTGCTCTGTCTCCTATTTGGCAACTATTTACTGCTTCAAAACAACAATTTGTTCACCAAATTTATTTTAAATTTGTTAAATTGGTTTTGCATATGCCCCCTAGGGCTACTAACTCTTTTTTGTCTCAAAAATTTAAACTCATCTTTATATCTAAAATTGATGATAACAGAGTAAAAGATTTTAAACCTCCCGCCAGTAAACTTAGTCATGATTGGTCTTCCCTATCTTTATGATCCTATGATTGGTTTTTGATTCTTGTGTCTTCTGTTTCTACAAAACAAGTTCGTCAAAGAATAGTAAAGAGCCTCGTTAAACGTTAAACTAAACTGGACAGGACTTTACGGCAAAATTACCCTCTAATGATAAGAATCTTTCAGTAAATAATCATATTCAGCCTGGAATCGAAAGTTGGCCATGAACAGAAATAATGTTAGTCCAACTGTAAAAAAGATGAGAGAAGCGACGGACAAGAAAGTAAAAGAAGAAGAGGGAGTGGATCCACCGAAAAGGTAACTCTTAATCTAACTCTCATTAAGAGATCAATCCAGGCTAAGAGTGACACGTTAGCTAAACCGTAAAAATAGGCTGCAGGTCTATTAAGAAGGGTGACCAGCGTTTACCCCCCCCCCCCCAGTATCACCCCGAAAAGACCCCCGGCCCCCCCCCCCTCACGAAAAATAATCCCATCCAGAGGAAAATACCCCTTGCAGAAAATACTCCCCCGCGGAACCCCGCCCCTCCATGGAAAATAAAGCTTTCCAAATTCGCAAATTTCACTTGAGTTTTTTTCCGCAGGGAGAAGAAATTTCGGTACTTAGGAATTATACGCCACTCACTCAAGTTTACACTGTTTAAACCTCGAGAAGAAACCAATTTCTTCGTTAGTTTCTTTCAGCTTATCGCGAGACAAGACAAAGATAAGTGACAGAATAGATAGGAAATATGTAATTTGGGCTATATATTTGCAAATAAGGGAGGGGGGAGGTTAAAGTATTTGGAAAGTTTGAAGTTGGAAAACAGTTCTTACTTAATAATATGCAGAATAATTATACCTAACCTATTTTGCGTGCAGACCCACAATACTTTACCCCCCCCCCCCCCTAATCTGCAAATATATAGCCCAAATTTGTTTCTACAGTAACAAAGAAACAAACTAAAACCCAGTTTTTTTCTCCAGTTTTACACATTGTAAACTTGAGTGAGTGGCGTATAATACACAAGTACCGAAATTTTTCATGGAGAGAGAGCCGGAATTCCTATAATTATTTAAAAACTATCAGAAATTAAATTAAAAAAACAAGCTTTTTCAACTGAAAGTAAGGAGCAACATCAAAACTTAAAACGAACAGAAAATAAAACGTATGTAAAAGGAGTTTCCCCTTCCACAAGACCTTGCTCTTTACGTAAAAGTTTTGATTTTTTGTCCTATTTCTTTTAGAACTATTCCTGAACAAAATGACCGTTTAATTAGAACAATAAGCTTCGTTCTAAAATTCTATAAAACAAAACTTTAGCGTAAAGAGCGAGGTCTTAAGGAGGATGCAACCCCTTTTATATACGTAATACTTTCTATTCGTTTTAAAGTTTGAGGTTACAAAACTTTATTTAATTACTTACAGATAGTATTTGTTAATGGGAAACATACGTAACAAGTTTTTCAAAGAAAAGTAAAGAGCCTCATTAGACCAAAAATGAGCAGGAATAAAGTCAAATAATCTTCAAAGTCAAAACTATGGAGTCTAATAGAAAAAAAATCATATAAAATAGTTTGTCTGTGAAAAAGATTATGTCAATAAGAAATGAAAAGAAATTAATTTAAAAAACTGTTTCTACAAAACAAGTTTGTCAAAGAATAGTAAAGAGCCTCGTTAAAGCAAAAATGAGTAGAAATAAGTTCAAATAATTTTTCAACCGTAAAGTACCATAATCAATATCAATAAATGAATTAAAGCCGAAACGAACAGATATTACAGTAAATAATCGATTCAAACTCAAAACAAGCAAAAATTAACATGAGTAGGGCTGACAACTGCCACCCCTTCTCAAGACCAGAACATAATTAGCGCTTTACTGAATACAAAATGCATTTTAAATGTTTTCACTTTTTTTACTTTAACAAATAAAGAAGCATTAGGACTATAAGGAATAAATATCAGAATATGTATATCAAACTGACGATGCACAGTTATTTTTTTATTTTTTTTTTTTTTGGAAACTGTAAATTATGTTCTGGTCTTGGGAAGACATGGGTGTTTTCAGCCACTCCTTTTAATTTTTGCTCGTTTTGAGTTTGACTAGGCTATCTATTGTAATTTCTGTTAGTATTGGATTTCATTTGTATATTAATGGTGATTTGTGGTAGTTTTACACTTGGAAGGTAAGAAAAAGAAACTCGTAGAATTTGACAACACTTTCGTCCGTAAAAACTTAAACAATAAGAATTTGTTGGTTCCCAAAGCCAAGTATGTTTTCAAAGGATAGCTGAAACTTTTGAAACTTTTTGGTGCAATATGTTTTAGCTTAATTTTGATGGTTGATCACCTATATTTTTTTCTTCTTAAATTATTTTTAATTTGGCGCCCGTTACTGCCAAAAATTGCAGAAGTTCATATGGAAGTCTTTTCAACAACAATGGATTTGCATTTTTTTTTTTAGTTTTTAAGATACTTTCCCCTCTTTTTCCCGTTCCTTAGCACTTTTCAACGAAACTTAAAGAAACTCAAATACAATTCTAAAATTTGTAAACCTTATTTTACCACGAAGGGGGGGGGGAAGGTG
>JAQQPU010013639.1:0-10387 GCA_029168905.1 Artemia sp. Kazakhstan ARC1039 | reverse complement strand
GGGGGGGGATATTCTGCGGGGGGTCTTTTCGAAGGGGAGGGGTATTTCCCGTTGGGGGGATTTTTCCGGGGACAAATGCCTAGAACCCTTCCTGAGTTAGCTTAAGATTAGTTTCTGTCTTCTTGCCTCTCAGTTTATTTCTATTTTAAGATTACTGTAAGTTATATAGTCTTTCCCTGAGAAACAGAATTGAAGGGCTTGGATTCCCTAGGAATACTATCATTAGTATTTAACAACATTTTTCCTGTATTTTTATTATAAAACTTCACGTTAACCAAACAACGACCCTTCATATCTAAAAATAGAATATTCTTAAGCTTTGCTACCAGATTGTTTGCCATAGACGAGGGTAATATCTACATAATAACAGTACCAACGTAATTTTTTTTTTTAAACATTATTAAATATGACAAAAAAACTCTTTTCGGCTGAAAGTAATGAGTGAAAATAAGTAAAGTTTTTAGTACTATTGAAAAAGCTTCTTATTCTAATTAAACAGTTTCAGCTCCAGGTTCATTTATTTTCCAATCATATAAACATAACATACTAAGTATATTGCTCCTTAATTTCAGTTGAAAAAACTAGTTTTTTTTTAAATTTACTTGTTAAAATAGATAATATTTGAATATTTAATAGGATTTGTTATGCAAAATAAATGACATACACGTAATGTGTTGTCGTGATTGATAGCTTGTATTGAATTATCGGTGCTTATCTGATCTTTAGATGAACAAAATAAATTTAACAAGGCTTTAGAACTATACTTTAGATTCTAAAGTATGGATAAACTAAAAGAAATCAGTGGAGCTTCAGAAAATTATATCCTAAAAATTCCCCCTTCCCTTCACCCTCAGATATTCCTCATCAGACCATTTGCAGGCCTCAATTTCACCCCTTTCCATACAAAAATGATGATTGTGAGTTTGAGAAGATAAAATTAGATAAGGGGAATTTTATGGAGAGGGTTGAGGAGGGGGACATTCCCTTCCTTTTTGGAATAAAGTTTGCTCATTTTAGGGTTTAATGTTGATCTTTACTTCCATATGATAATGCTTAATACTGTTTGAAAGCATAAAAGGCAGACTTGCTTCATTTTTGTCATCCTACCAGATTTGAGCCTTTAGGAAAACGAAAAGACGTTTTTTTCGTTTGATATTAGTTATTCTGTATCTTTAATCTATAAATTATTAATGAAGATAACTGAACAAACTTTGGGCTATTTTGGAAACGTTATTTGTTCTAGGGTTTAACCGCGGCAGAATGAATGAGAGGTGGCTGGTCCATTTTTCTAGGCTGATATGACTTTAACCAGCTTTCAAAGAGTAATAAAAAGTTTGACTTCAAAGATCCCCACCAGGTCCATTTTTAATATAATAAGCTATTTGCAACTGTTATAGTTACAAGGACGCAAGTTATTTATAATGGTTCTGAAAACCCCCCACCAAAACAACACACTCCCCTGATTGTCGTAAGAGTTTAATATCGTTTTCGTCTTGTCATTCAAAATCAAAACCGTCAAAATCAAAATTCAAAATCGTTTTCGTTTGTCATTCAAAATCCAAATATAATAAACAGATAATAAACCAAGAGTGTCTTAGAATATTTTGACTGTTGACATTACCTTTTTTTTATAAAGAAATGTGTGTTTAGTTTAGAACTGATTTATGGAAAGGTAATATACCTAGAGTGTTCTTTCGACTATTTCTACGTCACACTCTTTACGGTAGGATTCTTGAGACAAATATCAACCAGGAAGGCTTAAAGCCTCTTCCCCCCTCGCAAGAAAATTTAGAGCCAATAAGACGAATGAAACTACATCTCAATCATATTCAATAGCCTGCAACCCCCCCCCCTCTCACACACACACACCGATAAAGAAAAGCTATATTTAGTTAAGTAAATATGCTTTTGTTGATCCCAAATATATGTCTAAGAAACCATATCTGCTTTTGCTGAACAATGTTTGAACCATTTACATAAACAAACTTTAAATCACAATACAAGTATAACTTTGACATATTTTGTCAAGTGCGGAAGAGCAAAAGCACCAAGCCCCGACGGAGTTAATTTTCTTATAAAATTAAAAAAATACTATATCCTGTCTCCTTTATTTTTTACCTTAAACTTGGGTTCACTTAGGACAGACAAGAATATCTATAGAGTTTAAGGATTCCATGTTCTTCCAGAATTACTCCCAGAAAGACTCCTTGACTCAGAAAGGGATTTCAAACTCCTTTTCGTTCACTTTGGGTAGATAGAAGTACTTACAGAGTCTTTAAGGTATCTAGACAATTCTAGAATTGCTCCCACCCAGAAACCTTGTCACAATTATCTTTTGAGCACCGAAAACTAGCTCATTGTGTCCCAATTTTTAAATTTGTAAAATATGCTTCGTTTAACGGCTATTATATTTTCTTTGAAAAATTGTTAAATGTATTTTGATAAATATGTTATTTCCATTCACAAATAAAGAATAACTTTCCACTAAAAACTTTTAGCTAAAAAATATCGTTTCCAGGGAATAGCACAGGAAAAAATAGCTTATATCAGCTTGCCGAACGATCCCTAGAGATTTCTAGCAGATTAGATGACCAAAGCTAACCACGTCTAACTTTCCTACTATTTACCAAAAAGTAATAAGCATTATCACATGAAAGTAAGAGCAAAATTAAACCCAAAAGTGAGCAGAATTTATACCATACGGAGTATGTTGTCCCCTCGTTCCTCCTCAAACTCCCTCACATTAACTAGTCCTACCTCAACCAACAAATTATAATTTTGCAATTGGTAAGAAATGGGGTTAAGGGCCTAAAGATAAGCAACACAATTTTTTTATCTACTGATCAATTCGGAAAATTGTATCCATAAGTCCTTGCCCATGGGGACTAATGTACAAAAAATTATTCAAAGGATTCGTCCTTTCCCTCCTCTAACAAAAGGGGCTATAAAAAGACCCAATTTTAATTGGACTGAAACCCATATTAAATTTTGGAGTGAAAAGAGCCCAATGCACAAGAAAAATAGAAAAAAAAATGCTTCCCCTCAAAATGAAGCCCAAAAACGGGCCAGAAAAGTGCCAAAAATATTTTCCCCTACCCACTTCTAATGGAAGGGGCTATCTTATAAACTTTGGAGGGGACTCATTCAATTAGAAATTGAAATTTATTGTGTTCGGCTTAAAGCTGTACAAGTGCAATCAGCCTTCCTCTTGGTTCTTTTTATACTATTCGGCCCTGCTCTAGCCCTTATAATATTGAATAAAAATTTTGAGAAATTTATTTGGTTTTATTTTTTGCTATGATACAACAAGCCCCAAAAATCCCAAAAAAGATTTAAAGTAAAATTAAAACCTAAAACGAATGCTAGAGGATATTCTACGCCATACTAGAGGATATTTAACAATATTGGTAGAATATTCCAAAATTCCTTCTTTACTTCATTACTTTTTTTGTCATACTTTCTCTCTGGCTACTCAAATTTAAACGTAGACAAATTTCCAGGTGGGGAGGGGGGATTTTCGAGAGGCAAATTGTCTACGCGGTGAATATTCTGCGGTGTAATTTATAAGTTTGGGAATGGATTTTATGGGGAGCGTCTTTCTAAAGAAGGGAAACCCGACGTAGTACAGCATGCAAGCAGCAAAGAATCAGTGTAAGCTATTTTTGTTTATTGGCATATTTGTAAAATTAAGGGCATCTTAAAGAAATCGGAGATCACTAACAAACTTTTTGTGTGTGTTCGTTTCTTCTTTGATTAATAGTTTTACAAGCCCTACCAGCTAACATTTTAAAAAATCTTAGATATATACATACTATTAAAAAAGACTTAAAAAGAAAAATCAACTTTCAAATTCTTAGAGATGATATCCAGAGGCTTCTATCTTCAGTACATCTGTCAACTTCTAATCACAGTAGGGAATTTGTTTGCATGATATTCCAATAATGTAGATTATTTGGCCATAGAACAATTTACTGGATGTTTCTAACACTATCTTGTAATTATTAGATACACAATCTAATTATCGTTTTGTTGTTTTAATTTTATGCTAATTTTAGGAATTTAGTTTGGGAGCGTCCCCCCCCCCCTTTCCATTAAAAATTTGCCTGACTAAAAACAAATACATATAAACATACTTTGATGCGCTCTGTAAACGTTATTTTTTAAAGTTATATTTTACATTGCTTCTGTAGATGTCAGAATTGTCATTTCCTAAGTTGAAATTATCGTTATAATAGATAATATGTAAGCAATTAATAGAGTTTGTTATGCAAAATAAATAGCATAAACTTAATGGGTTATTGTGATTGAAATCTATGTGACATATTGTATTCAATCATCGTTATCATTGCTTATCTAATCTTTAAATGAACAAGCTAAGTTTAACGTGACTTTTGAACTATGCTTTAAATTCTAAAACATGGATGAACTAAAACAAATAAGGAGAGCTTGAGAAAACCGAAAAATTCCTCCTGTCCTTCAGAAATTCAAAATGAAACCGTCTCTAGGCCACTAAATTCCCCTCCCCCTTTAAATAGAAACATGCTGATTATGAGTTTGAGAAGAAAGGATTAGACAAAGGGGGATGTTTAGAGAGGGGGGCAGATTAGGAGGAACTCCCTTTATGTTTTGAATAAATTTTGCTCGTGTTGGTGTTTAATGTTGATCTACACTTCCATATGATAATGCTTGATATTGTTTGTTAGTAAAAAAAGCAGACTTGCTTCGTTTTAGTCATCCTATTAACTTTGAAGCTTTAGGGATCGTTTCTTAGGTCGATAAAAAAAATATTTGGCTGAGGGTATCCTTTTGAAATGGTAGGGGCAGCTAAGTAAACCAAAAGATGTTACATATACGTCCACTATTTCTCATCAATTGTTGGGAGGTCGAGTTGAAACTTCCATAGAGTGTCCTGTTGATTGGACCTCAAATTATGAATTAAGAGAGGGAATAGAAATATACCAAAATGTTATTTGCATCCATTCATTGATAAAAGAAGGGCAGAATCCCTCTTCTTTGCATATTTTGACTTATCTTTGAATATAACTCTAAGTCAAAACCAAAAGATTTATAATTGAAAAATCCATTATTCTAAATTTTAAATTCAATAACACGGAGTCAAACTCTGACTTACTGACTTAAGGCTCCTGCCACGTTGGGGGTGGCGTAGAGAGCGTCGCAACTCTTCTCCTCCAGGCTGACCGATCTACTGCTATTAATGGGGCCTCATCGACAGTGATGTTAGCTATCTCAAGGAATTTGTTGAGGCTATCCTTCCACCTTGTCTGAGGTCTGCCCCTCGGGTGAGACCAGCCATTAGCTTTAGCGTCAAAATCGTAGACTATTCGGGCTGGGGTTGTCGTCGGCATACGCAGGAGGTGTCCGAACCATCTGAGAGTACGGTGCGCTATTTGGACGGAGAACGGCACTTGGGAGGTGAGTGCGAGCAACCTTGCGTTGCTTACAAAATCTTCCCATCAAAGTCCCTGAATCCGACGGAGCTGTTTCGTCTGGCAGACGTCTATCATTCTGAGGATTGTTGATTTGAGAGGCCAGGTTTCCGCTGCATAAAGGAGGACCGAGCCTACGGATGCATTATAAATTCGCATCTTCGTGTGTCTAGATATATGCGGCATTCTCCAGAGATTGTTGAGCCTTCCGACGATAGATGAGGCTTTTGAAACTCGGCTGCACACCTCTTCCTCTATAGAGCCTTCATTAGACAGCACGGAGCCAAGATAAGTGAAGTTGTTTACAACTTCGACAGGAGCTCCGCAAACAATTATGTTCTCAGGGGGTGAGACTGGGCTTGGGGGTTCAATTGCCATTATCTTTGTCTTAAGCCAGTTTATTTTCAGCCCCACCTTTGCTGCCTCTTCCTGTAGGACTTCCAGAGCGTCAGTCAACTGGTCAATCGAGTCAGCAACGAGACCAAGATCATCTGCGAAGTCAGCGTCCGTCAGAACGCGATCTCCGAACTGCAAACCAAAGGGCAGGCGATTTGTTGTTCGTGTCATGACATGGTCTATCATACAATTGAACAGTTCCGGGGTGGCGGCACACCCTTTTCGTACACCGGTTTTGATGCCGAATGTCGTGCTCCGTTTGCCGTTGACTTGGACGCAACCCACGGTCTCTTCGTAAAGATTTTCAAACAACTTGCAGTATTTGTCTGGTAGACCATTTGATCGAAGTATCAGCCAGAGCGAGTTGCGATCCACCGAGTCAAACGCAGCCTTAAAGTCCACAAAGGCTACATATACTTTCCTCCTGAATTCCTTCGTCTTTTGAATTAACTGGCGCATGGTAAAGATTTGTTCGATACTGGATCTCCCGGGCATAAGCCGCGCCTGCTGTACTCTCCTCTTTCTTCTGAGGATACTCGTGCATCTATCCAGCAGGGTCATAGCAAAGAGCTTTTATAGGCACTGAAAGTAGCGTTATGCCTCTGTAGTTCGAACAGATGCTCTTGCTCCCCTTTCTCTTCCATAAGGGCAGGATTATACCAGCTCGCCAGTCCTTCGGGATCCATTCTGTGCACCAAACCAAAGAAAACAGCATATGGAGCCAAAGCAGCATTGCCGGTCCGGCATACTTCAGGAGCTCAGCAGATATTCCACATATGCCTGCCGCTTTGTTGTTCTTTAAACGTTTTACTGCTGTGTAGATTTCTGATGACGTGAAAGAAGTTTCTGTGTCACTTGTCAGCAGTTCCTGGGTGCTGGTGGCTAGGCTGATGTCTGCGTTACGGCTTCGGCGTTGAGGAGGCCCGAGAAGTGGTCTTTCCATCGACTGAGCTGGGCAGCTTCAACACTGAGCGGCTGGCCATCCCCAGAGACAACACATGCAACCGAGGGGCTATGTCTCCTGTTAGATCACGGAGATGCTTGTAGAGACTGCCAACGTCACCTTTCTTGGCTGCACAGTCTAGCTCATGTGCCTTCCTTTCCACAAACAGTTTCTTGTCTCGCTGTATCAGTTTTTTGCGGACCCCATTAAGGCTTCTATAGGTTGGCATGTCACCGAGTAATCTCGCCTTGCGGCTCTGCTCTATGACATCAAGCGGATTTGACTGAATCCACACTTTATTAGCACGCTTTTTCGGACCAACATTTGCTGCAAATTAAAGAGGGTCTTTGGCCTTTTCCCTCTCTCCCCGCTTATAGAGCAGCCCAACTCTCCTTCTTCATAATAGCTTACGTGCAATTAAACACTTTTCTTTATTGTTTTTATTTTTATTAGTTTCCACTTTTCTGATCAATTTTTGCATTTTTGAAGAACATTCCAGTTGGAGATAATTATTGAGGGAGGAATAAGTCAGGGAAAAAAGACACACCAGAATTTTGGGGGGAGGGAATCTGGAAAAACAGCTAGAAATATTAGTGAAAACGGTTAAAGCTTAGTAGAAAAGAGTAGGGGATGGGTTTGAATCCAAATTAAGGAGGTGTAAAGTTGAAACCATGTATATCATTACCAAAGATCGGGGAGATGCAGTCAGACAGCATAATATATAATCCTGTATTGTTTTTTAAAATTCTAGTTAAAGAAAAAAATGGGGCTTGCAACTGGTGATAAGGAAAATGTTACAGAGAGATGGGCAAAACATTTTGAAATCCATTGTTTTTAAAATAATTACTCAAGACTACGAAAATGATTCTTGAAAAAAAGGAAGTACTTAAAATATTTTTTGAAAACTAAAAAAAAAAAAAATGTTACAGAAAGCTGGGAAGAATATTTTTAAATATTTTGTTTTTAAGAGGAATTACTGAATATTATAAAGATTTTATGAATTTTAAACAAAATTTTAACCTGCTTAGTATTGATTTGAATTTTCTTTAAACAATTTGTTCTAAGTGGTCAACGGGATTTAAATGACTACTAATTTTGATTTACTTCTTAAATTTTTTTCATTACCCATTTTCAAAATAGAAAATTATGTTTTTTTAGGTGTTGAAAAATTACAACGGCAGTGTGTAAATTATGTATTCAATCCTTGAGTAGTCATTTAATTAGTAATTGATTGATTGGTAATTGATTAATTAAACAGCAATGACTTAATTAAAAGCAATAGTAATCAGTAATTCACTAATTCAGTATTTAATTTCTGACTGGTGTATCTCATTGAAAGCGAAATTTGCCTTAATTCTTCCTATAAAAAGCTCCCCTTTTCCGACCAAAATGCCCAATTTTAGAGGAGTATACACATAACATATTTTTGAATGTATTAATATAGTAAATCAAACTTAATTAAAAATACAACACATCTTTACAGGCCAGCAAAACTTTTTTAATCTTATCTAAACCAAAACCTTACTCATCCAGTTTTGTTTTTTTTCACTGGGTGATTTGTAATCCAACAGACCAAAGTCCACTGTTTTGGACATCTACCTTTGATCCGGTTTTATAATTCTTACAATAATCAAGGCTCATGATAAAAAGGAAAAAAAACCTATTTGGTGTAACAAAAAAAAAAACACAACATGAGTTTCAAAAATTCGCTATAATCTAGACCCAATAAACACAATACCTTCCCCTTAGTCTTATTACCAACGGTTAAACTTTGAGAGTATTCGTAACGTGGATGACACCGAGCAGTGACCTGGAGGCATTCTCCTTATGGGAAACAAGAATATTCTTAGAAAAATATTTTATGTGGGAAATGCGTCCACTTACATAATGGTTAAAACAAAACTCTTGGTAGTATTCGCTCCCTTCCAGGGAAGAATTTCCTGGGGCGCTCTTAATATACGGAGACATTGCAGCTGGGGATATATTTTAAATTTAATAAATTTTTAATAACCCACTAAATTGGTTTATATAGAAAAATTTCTGGTAGAGGGGTGGAAGGGGGTGTACCCAGTGTTCTCCATTTACGGCCCATTTATCGAACTAATTTATCAAACAATGTTTTTAGCCCTCAGCATTTGTTTGCGTCAAAAATTTAAAAGAAAACGTATGTTGCTAATACGTCAAGATTAAAATTGAGTTGAAAAAACTCTGAACAGAAATGCGAAGGAAAATTTAGGACGGAAACTAAAACAGGTTTATTGAAAAGCTTCTTTTTGGAATTTTTTTTTTCAGATTAATATCTGTTTGCGTTTGATTTGTATATTATTTTATTGTTTAGGAGAAGAACTTACGGCTCATTTTTCAAGGCAAACAATGTCTTTAACCCTTGTCATCTGTTTGGGTGAAAAATAGAAAAAAAAGTGTATGTTGATAACACATCAAGAAGAAAATTAATAACACATCAAGAAGTTGAAAAAATCCTGAATGGAAATGCAAAGAAAATTTTAGAACAGAAACTAAAACAAGTCTATTCAATAACTTCTTCTGTGGAATCTTTTTCAGATTAATATCTGTTTCGTTTTTTTCTTGTTTAAGAGAAAAATTTACTACCCATTTATCAAAGCAGCCAATGTTTGTAACCCTTGTCATTTGTTGTGGTAAAAAAGTAGAAAAGAAAACGTATGTTGATAACACACCAAAAAGAAAATTAAGTTGAAAAAATCCTGAAGAGAAACACGAAGAAAATTTTTATATTCGCAAAAATTTTACATAAACTTAGGTGGGGATATGTTCCCAAACACTTCTCATTTTTTTTTATCATTACTCATTGTCTTATATTTTAGGATAGTTTTTTCTTATTATACTTTGACGCCCTCTTTTTTATGTATGTTAACATGTAATCTGTTTGTAGCTTTATTTTTAATCTTCTTTGTATTTGTTTTTTAACCAATATTTTTCCTAACTTTTTGTCAGGCATTTGTTTATCAATTTTCTTAAATAAATTATTCAGGATTTTTTTACCTGAACTTGACTTGAGCATTTGTTTTGCAGAAGGACCATCATTTTGGCGATTCAGTTCAATTTCACTGCGACTTTGGATACGTCATTGTTGGTAGTGAAAGCTTGCAGTGCACACCGCAAAGAACATTGACAGGAGATGCTCCGGTATGCCAGTGTAAGTTTATCACTTTTTAAAATAATTTAAATTTGCTAAACCACCAATTTTGATGAATTTTAATGTCGGATGGATAATATCGTATGATACATACAAGGCAAAATCTGGTTTTGGAGAAGAAGTTTATTTTAAATTTAATTTACCGGGTAATGTTTTACGTCGATTGATACAATTAAAAGCAAATTGCCTTCCAATTTAAAGCAGAAAAAAAATCTCCTGATCTTCTAATCTTTGTTTAACTATTCCTATTATATCAATCTGACTATTAGCGGGGCCTCTACCATCATTCCATGTATATGATTAAATAAAAAAAAAATAGGTTTTTTTTAACTGAAAGTAAGGAACGACGTTAAAACTTAAAACGAACAGAAATTATTCCGTATATGAAGGGGGCTGTCCCCTCCTCAACGCCTCGCTCTTTACGCT
>JAQQPU010013638.1:0-23960 GCA_029168905.1 Artemia sp. Kazakhstan ARC1039 | reverse complement strand
TATATATATTCTCACTGTCGCTTATCTTCTAAACACAGACAATTTGAGAATTTTTCTTGATATCATAACGTCCAAATGGACTTTAAATTAGAAGTGATGCCTTTGTAAAATTCCATTTTTTATTATTTGATCCTTAACTTTTGCCTCGGCTTGTCTTTTGTCATTATGAAAGACATAACGCCAAACCTTTGTTTCTTTTAAGTGTTCAGGTGGTGGGACAAACACTTTTTTTCTTCCAACGATTTATCTAGTCCAGGTTTTGAGTTTTCAAAGGCAAGCCTCAACACTACATGATTGGGGCTCGGGTAAAAATTTCAACGAGAGTCTTAAAGAAAATATTAGATCTTCAGCAAGAGCTGTTGACGAACAATTAAAATGTCAGCAAAATGGGAAGGAATTAAAAAGGGTGCGTGGTCGTCATTTACTCATCAGTCTCTACCCAGGAGGGAAGCAAAAGACATCAACAACGACTTTGAAGAAGAAAAAGAAGAGCACTAAGAAGATAAAGATTGTTAGATCAAAGAAAGAGATCTTTTCTTAAGAAGACCTATCTCCCCCACAAAGAATTGCATCTATCAATCGCCTCGTAATTGAATCTATTCAATTCTGAAATTGTTGATGTCAGTGTCAAGTATGGCTACTATGAACAGTGTCACCCTCAACAACCTCTGTCGGGAAATATACACTTTTAAACAGTTTCCAATGAAAATTGTTTCATCAATTTATCATCCACGTTTATTGATATAAATGCTGTGGTGAAGAAAAAGTCCGACAAACAAACTCCTATCGCTACCGACGGTTTATCCTATAAAAACTGTATCCTACACAACGTGTTCAAACAAAGTAATGTATTCATTAATGGAAAATTGGTGAGCACTAGCAATAATTTATCAAATTATGCAAGCTAATTACAATTTTTGTTGATGGCTCCAAGGTCATACAAGGAGTTGAGAGGACAGGCACTGGGTTATGAATATACATGGAATGTAGATACATATGGTGAGTTAACTGCTCCGGTGACCAAAGAGTATCATTTAGTTGGAAAAATAAATCATGAAATATTTAGTATATCTCAATGGTTGCTTCCCAACGTTAATATTGACATAAAGTTACAACTAGCTCCAGTCAGTTTCATTTTTAGAAAAACACTTGCTGCAGCACCTGATGCAAATGTCATTATCACTTCAGCAATTCTTCATGTTCGAAAACCACAGGTTATGAGCTCTATTGCATTGGCAGTGGAAAAACTGAGAGCCAGTGGTAACAATATCAAAATTCTTGTTTCCCAAACAGTCACTAATCAAAGTCACATTGCCACTGGTTCTCGTAGTTATACCGATTCATTATTTATCCATAGAGAAAACCTCTCAAAACTCGCCTTGGCCTTTCTGAAGAGTGCTAGTGCCGTTGGATCCTGGACCGCATCCCCTAACGATTTCAATTTTTTGGCTTATCCAGCCTTGTATTCAAGGTGAATTGAATTCCCTTGTACTCTTTATCATTAGATAAAAAATCTTACAGAACTCTGTTTGAATTGACTATGCAACACTAAATCACGATTCACAACTATTTCAAAATGGGATAACCAATTCAATGTTTTCAAAAAATCATGGTGTAATTGTTTAGACTTGTCAGGCACTCAATATGTGAGTGTTGTTAGAAGTGGGAATGTACGTTTAGAGTGCACATTCGCTGACGCTTTGACTGCATCCCGTTAATATCACTGAGTCAACTTTGTACCTATTCAGAGATTACCCCCCACGGTAGAGTCCTACTAAACTTGGCACCATGAACACAAGTAAAATAATTGATGCATTAAACTTAGACACGTTCATGTCCAAATACAAAACCTATTGTATACCATCAAATTTCCTTGAAAAAATTCAAAGTGATAACCATACCATTATAATTGTTAATAGCAGTCCATCGAATATAAGGAATACTGGTCACTGAATATACATATTTCAAAATAGGAAAAGTATTGAATTTTCGATTCTCTTGGCTTGCCATATACATTCTACACTCCTCATATCAGCACCTATATTGAAATAAACGGGAAATCTATTGTTCAAAGCCAGAATAGAGTAAAAGATTTGACGACCCAAAGCTCTGGATTTCATACGCTATTGTATTTTTTATTCCGATGTCCGTGTATATACCTACAAGGAATTTATCAAAATTTACGTGGACGATCCTCCTCTGAATGATTTCATTGTGGAAAAGGCCCTCTCTTACCTTTACAACATCGATTTCAGTGCTCTAAGAACTAACGTTCTAATAATGTTTTTTAATTTGTTTATTAATAAAACATATATATATAAAAGTCTTTTTCGTTTTCTTTAGATTTCTTCTTCTACATGTAGGTATTCATCATCGTCGACAACAACTAGTGGTAGTAGACCATATGCTTTTACCTTGTAATGGTCATGTTGAAAAAGGTCAGGATTACATTTACTACAATACATTGTAGTTTCACTCTTATTATATCTCTTTGTGTAACATTCACATGCTTCCATTTGCTTATTTGATGTAAAGTCACAAACAAAATTCTTAAATGAAGAATCACTCTCTATAAAAGCCAAATAAAAATCTATATGCTTATAATCATAGCTACCATTGTGTTCACAACGATGAAAAAGAAACCTTATACTCTTGTTGTTTCAACATGTGAAACGAGGACCAAATTCTTCTTCCCAAAACAAATTAAATCCACGACGATACCAATCTCTTAGGAGTAAACTAAATGCTTGTTGAGGTTTCTTTCTAATCATACCCGGATAAATACTTTCCCACTGATCACAATTATCGTAGTGACAGTTTTAGCATAGGAAACCTCTAACATGAGAATCACAAACTTCTTCAAAACATGAACTACATTCCTTAACAGTAACTGCATATCCTCTATGAAATTTGCATGGATTGAACAGTCTACACTTTTCATTTTATTCATTTATGACAGTGCAATTCTCACAGGAAGACCAGCTCCCCTATGTATACACACATAGTGGACAGGTGTAGTACATTTTTCACTATTGACTGTCACACTGCCAAACAGAAACTAACTTGCAATCAAAAAGAATGTTCTTTTTACTTCTAGAGGGAGAGAGAGAGAGAGTGTGTAATTGAGTGAACAACAAAATAAATTAAAACATGCTTGGACTTTTTTTAAATTGTCGAATTATTTGCTGTTTTCATGCAACAATCATTCAGATAGACTTTTGAATCAAAATAGAATGTTTAAGTAGTGTTAAATAGCTAATCCACAACATAATTATGATTTTTTTCGATTACTATGTCAATAAATTGTGTGAATGCATTTGACCCATAACTTTAAAGGTTCCTGAAATAATTCAAAGATGGAGATTTTTTTACATGACTGTCCTGACTGTCATATTGTCAAGCATTCTTTGAGGGAATATTTCCTTTTGCAATTATAACTTTTGAAACTGAGCATTTAGATTCAAACATATATCCAGTGTCACAAGATTCCGGATGATTTTTTTTCCTCAAATCGATCCATGTTTTTTTGTTCTTGGCACTCATACTATCATTTATAAGCTAAACTAACTCATATAAAAACATTTTTTTTCTATTTCTGAGCACATTCTCATCGCCTATTGGTTCCCTAGGTAAATGACTAGGTAAAGTTAGCCAGTAAATGACTAACTCAAAATATCTAACTAGAAAAAGATGATATTAAAATATTTTTGTTGTTAGAAATGTAATAATAAAATAACATGGGCATTTTCACTCTTTTTTCACAAGATGTCCCAATCCATTGTCCTCAATGTGCTTCGTGATTGCATTCAATCCAAGTGGTGGTCTGGATATAGTCATAAAGTTCACTCTAGTTGCAAAGCATAATTGTTCTTCCAACTTAAATTTTCTTCAAAGATATAACATATATACCAAACATATTATCCCACTCAAATGTTAGCCGACAATCCTTTGCAATTTCCTCTGCTTCTTTGGGAACTCTAGTCTTCATACCATTATTGTCATTTCCTTCAAGTTGTAATAGTGTAAAACCACTCATTTTTAATAACAGAAGGTTTTTTGAACTTTAATCAACATAAGTTAGTCAAATGTCTATTTAGAACTGTGATATAAAATCTCCATCAAGTTATTTATATCCACACTCAAGGCCAAAGAAATCGATTGGGTAGCAATTCGTTGACTCCAGTCTAATCCATACGATGCAGTGATGCATGACAACGGTCTTATTCATACGACGCAATGATGCACGACATCCGTAGAATTCATTGCGGGAAGGAGTCATAGAACTTTCAAAATCTATACCGCAACTAAGTCATTGCACTACTAAGTCTAAAGGCTAGAGAGTACGGTGACATTCAAGAGCGCCTGGCCTTGATTAGCTCATTGGCCCTCAAAAGTACTTTGGAAAGGTGCCAAGGAATGTAAAGAGAGCAAAGTATAACCTAACAATCTACTCTTACTCCAATACTAAACAATATTTTATATTAGCTGCACTCCTCACTTGATACTTTTGCATTATAATGACCACAGTGAAGAAGTGAAGTTAGGTTGATCCTAATCACTTTTTATACATGAATCCATTGACTTGTGAAGGGTGAATATGTTAATCATATTCTGACAAATAGATAATGTTGCGCGGGAGTCAGCATTCCCTCAGATTTACCCTTAGTTGGTAAGTAATTAAAATTTCAGCCCTTTACCGGTTTCATTCAATCCAAATATAAAAATTATTCAGGTTATTATCATTGGGATTTATAACCTCGTCACTACTTGATTTCTAAGGATCATTCTGGATTTCAAAGGATTGTTCTGTAAGCGATTGAAATTTCAACCTCTTGAGCTGATCATATTCTAACAAGTTTGCATTTACCTTAATATTTATGCTCAGATATGAATGATGGAAATGAAATACTTTTTGCTACCTGTATTTATGTAGGTCAATGAAACGAATTATGGTCTTACCTCTTTATAGTATACCATTTTGTCGGAATATATCGGGTTCTGGTCGCTTTATATGATGTGAGTTCCATTGTAAGTTCCGTGTCTATTGATACATTACTACTCTAGCCCTTTTAATTTTCAATCGAATGAGTCCGTTTTGAAGTTTCTAAGACAACTCCTTCTACACAAAGTGCCCTGGTCTAAAAAAACAAAAAATAAATAAATAAATAATATATTTTACCCTCATCACGCTTTACTTAGGCAGCGATATTGCACCACTTATGACTAAGAATAATAAAGTTTCTGTTACAGATCACTAAGGTACTCTAATGCTTAAAAGAACACGTTTTTGACATTTTCATTGAACGCTTGACATTTTTTTTTAAATATAAATATTTAAAATTGACAGTTAGGCATTTGTTGTATTTAAAGAAGGTTTTAGGTGAGTGTAAGCAACCACCTAAACGTTAAGAGTAGAGTATTCAAGGGAAGTATAGCTCCCTCCCGTTCGGATCAATTTTGGATCGTTTGAAGTTATGCATTGGTCTTTTCTTGCATTTAAATGGAAACTTTTTTTATGATTAGTATACGTTTGTGCGTAATTGTTCATGTAGATATAGTTTGCATTTCTCTTGCAAGCTAAAGGGACTACCCTCTTTTATGAGAGGCAGTGTTAATTTAAAGATCCAGAAGCTCAAGGAAATTGGTAGCCCCCCCCCCCTCCCATGAAAAAGGATAATTCCTGTTCCTTTAAATTTTTAACGTCACTGAAAAGATATTTTTAATTTAATAGGTTTAATTGTTTTCTTTTCTTTTTCTTTTATCGCAGAAAAAAAAACTATTCAAAATTTTAACCAAAGACTATTCAAGGTACTGATAGAATCCCCCAAAAAATGGAAAAAAAGATCGAGGCAGCCCAACTGGTACATTTCCTAGAATTTTTGACGAGTTTTCAACAAACTTGTATAAAAGCAAGTGAAAACTTCTGACTACCGCATGTCTGTTCAGTTTCACGAAGTTAATTTGTATCTGAAACGATGTTGAAGGGACCCACCGATTATATATTCATCTCAAAGTCTTTGTCATAAGAACTCTGTAAGAAGCTCTCAACAATCTCTTAGGCTCAGTAAGCCTCTTCTATTTCGGAGATGGCACCACAAGTTGCCGTTTTCCATTCACCACAAGGGCAATTTATTAGGGTGCTGTCATAATGTCATAATGGCCGAAAAAATAGAATTCTAAATCAATCTTTTAATCATCCTTTTGCTAGAGTTTTTTTTTGCCCAATTGTTGCTCTTTCTTACTATAGGCTATGCCACAATTCTCTTTTTAGTATTTTGCTGCTACCGTTCAGCATGATGTAAATTTAAATCAAAAGGAGGAAGGCTGGAGAAAAGCTGAGAAGATAATAAGAAGAATCGACAATAATTGAGTAGAAGCAGTATCATGTCCGTCAGGAGGCTTTATTGTGAGATCCACAATAGACATGACTAGCCAAAGGCAAACAACAGCTATAAAAAAGAAAAAAAAACTGCCGCATATTATATTTTGCTAGGACCGGAGATAAACGGCTCGTCCACTTCTCCAAGCACAAAATTCTAGTTCATTTTACGTCTTTCCCCCAAAAAAGCTGTTCCCAAATATACAACCCGGTCCGACGGTCATGTAACAAGATAGGATGCACTAACTACTGACCAGACTGACCTGTCTGTATGCAGTTTCTAGAATGAGAAATACTCGCTTGACAATTAAGCCCATACTTTTTTGAAAGGATAAAAAACAGGGTTGCCACCCCAACAATTTATTATTTACTAGATCTTGAGACAACAGTTTATTATGTTTAATTCTATTATGCAAGACGTTGCCTAAGACACATATGACGTAGCTTTCACCGTCACAAAAGCAAGGCCACCAAAAATGCAGCAAATTACATGTTTATATACTTATTTTAATTTGCGAGCATTCGCGACTGAAAAACGTTATTCTACCATTTTTTTTTCACACACGACCAAAGGCAAATCACAAAATAGGGACAAGCCCAATTTGTCGCAATGATAGTCTGGAATAAAAGCCAAAGAAACGGAGTTGGTGAAGTAAAATGTGAAACAGTAAAGCCAAAAAATGACAAAAAAGCCTTTTTTTATACCAAGAAAAGGTTATTGTTTATAGATCCAGTTGAGAATCGGTTTTTCACTGTGATTGTTTTTGCTCTGAAAATGGCTGATGATGTATTTTTTAAAAAGTTCATCCTTCATTTCTTCTATTTCACTGTTTTTCTATTATAGCCATACTAATTTGTTGTTAAAATATAAGATCTATAAAAAATTATAATCTTAGATACCGTAGAATACAAACTGCCAGCAATCGATTAATAAAACTCAAAGTGAAACGTGGAGAAAAACTACCGCTGAAACCGAAATTATTAAGTCTTTTCCTTACCCGTTACCAATTACGCAGATATCTGCTTTCTGCAATTAAAATTTTTGCAAAATTTACCCTTTCATTTTATAAATCAAACAAGTCGTGGTAGCGAACTGCAAGTAAGGAGCGACCCGGCTCATTAGTAACCGAAACTTTAGAAACCGGAATTCTGATACCCATAAATACATCAATAGAATCAGATTTTTATGCTGATTTCAGAGATATAAGTGTCATTAAGTTTGGTTTACCCATCAAAAGTTACGCGCCTGAGAAAATTTGAAGTATTTTCGAAAAAAGGAGGAAACACCCCCCCCCCCCCCAAAGTCATAGAACTTTACTGAAAATGACACCATCGGATTCAGCGTATCAGAAAACCCTGCTGCGGAAGTTCCAAGCTCCTATCTGCAAAAATGTGGAATTTTGTATTTTTTGTCAGAAGAAAGATCACGGATGCGTGTTTATTTGTTTTTTTTTCAGGGGTGGTCGTATCGATCCAGTAGTCCTAGAATATCTTAAGAGGGCTCATTTGAACGGAAACTAAAAGTTCTAGTGCTCTTTTTAAGTGACCAAAAAAATTGGAGGGCAACTTGGCCCCTTCCCACGCTCATTTTTTCCCAAGGTCACCCAATCAAAATTTTGAGATAGCCATTTTATTCAGCATAGTGGAAAATCTAATAAATATGCCTTTGAGGATGACTTAATCCCCCACAGTTCTCGGGGGAAGGGCTGGAAGCTATGAACTTTGCCCATTGTTTACATATAGTATTGGTTAATGGGAAGTATAAAGACGTTTTTCTGGGATTTTTTTTCTGATGGGAGGGGGGGGGTGTCGGAGGAGGGGGTTACGGGAGAGGATCCTTCCATGGAAGATGTTTAATTGGGGGAAGGGACTTTTCTATGAAGGGGGCGCCGGATTTGCCAGCATTATTTAAAAAACGATCAGAAATTAAATAAAAAACTAGTTTTTTCAACTGAAAGTAAGGAGCAACATTAAAAATTAAAACAAACAGAAATTATTACGTATATGAGGGGGTTCGCCCCCTAGTCAGTACCTCGCCCTTTTCGCTAAAGTTTTTTTTTTAGTACTTTCAAAAGAGCTATCTATTCTAATTAACCGGCCTTTATAATTCAGGGGTTTGTGATTCGAACAAAATTCAAACTTTAGCGTAAAGAGCAAGCTATCGACTAGGGGGCAAACTCCCTAATATACGTAATAGAATATACGGATAGAAGTTCGTTACGTAAGTTAATTCGTAAGTTACGTCAGAACAAAATTTCGAGAAAGCCATTTAGCCAAAAAAGTAAAATTAATATGCAAATTTCGTTTTAATTATTCATGTACGGTGAGCCAAAATTAAAGCTGCATTAATTCAAAAACGTTCAGAAATTAAATACAAAAAAAAACGAGTTTTTTAACTGAAAGTAAGGAGCGACATTAAAACTTAAAACGAACAGAAATTATTCCGTATATGAAAGGGGCTGTCCCCTCCTCTATACCTCGCTCTTTACCCTAAATTTTGAATCTGTCACACAATTTTATTTTTTAAAACAATAGAAAACTTTAGCGTAAAGAGCGAGGTACTGAGGAGGGGACAGCCCCTTTCATATACGGAATAAATTCTGTTCGTTTTAAGTTTTAATGTCGCTCCTTACTTTCAGTTAAAAAAAACCTGTTTTTTTTATATTTAAGTTCTGAAAGTTTTTGAATTAATACAGCTTTGATTTTGGCTCATCGTATATGAATAATTAAAACGAAATTTGCATATTAATTTTACTTTTTTGGCTAAATGGATTTCTCGAAATTTTGTTCTGACGTAACTTACGAATTAACTTACGCAACGAACTTCTATATTCGTATGTTTTATTACGTATATTAGGGAGTTTGCCTCCTAGTCGATACCTTGCTCTTTACGCTAAAGTTCGAATTTTGTTCGAATCACAAACCCCCGAATCACAAAGGCCGGTTAATTAGAACAGATAGCTCTTTTGAAAGTACTAAAACAAACTTTAGCGAAAAGAGCGAGGTATTGACTAGGGGGCGAACCCCCTCATATACGTAATAATTTCTGTTTGTTTTAAGTTTTAATGTTGCTCCTTACTTTCAGCTGAAAAATCTAGTTTTTTATTTAATTTACCGAAAAGAGTTGACGGAATTGTCCATTCCCAAACCTAGAGCTACAGGGAAAAAGTTGTGAAAAAGAGCTACAGGGAAAAATTGCAGTGTTACATGAGTCATGTAACACTGCAGCTATGTCCGTATTTGAAAAGTTTCTTCCGCTGGCATTTGTCAGATTTAGACTGGAGAATTGACATTCTGTCCTTACTGAAATATGGGATAAAACACACAGTCAGTGTGAATCTAGGTCAAACCCAACACATTGAATGACCCCGGCCATCTTTGGCTTTAATGAGCTTTTTCAAAGTATGATACTGTAACTGTAATTCCCTATGACTGGCAATCTTTTAGCGATGTTTATACAGTCCATAATAGTCGCGCTTCAAACTTTCAAGCTTTAGTTTTACACTGTGTCGCAGAAAAGTAAAAATTTTATTTCCTCTTTTCTGGGCAAATTAAGTACTAAAGATTAGAAAATGAGCTTGATGTTACTATGTTTCTTTAATAATTTCAGATGTTTTGTGGATTGGTTGTGGTGAAACACAGTGTCACTCAGGGTCCGTCTCTTAGCCATAGACTAGCGTAAAATTAAAAATGGAACATTCCATTAGGTTAAACTACACACTTAAAAAAACATATATTAATTTGATATATATACTAGATCATTACAAAATTTAACTAGGTGTAATCAATTCTACAATAGTTTGGTAGCGATGCTACTAGATTTACTAAGTGAGCTTATTGTTTATTAAATGTAGTAAAATACTACCAGGGGTGGTAGCCGTGATCGGAACCCAAAGTTCATTAATTTTACTTTTTAGTTAAAACAAGAGAATTTCAGTTTCTATTTGAAAAAAAACTTCACATGGTGGAGAACCGAAAATAAGTGCTGTTCATAATTTTTGATTTGAGCCTGTGTCTCGGTGCCTATTTTGCCTATCAGTAACTGTTCAGATTTTTCTTCAAAAACTATCAAAACAATTAACGCCATAATAAATTTTTTAACTGAGAACTATGTTTCGAGCCCCTGTTTCCTCAAGTATTAAGATTGTAGAGTTGTCAACGATTTAATACTATTTGGGTTACTTTATTAAAAAAATACAAATGTGTTATTACTTGCTCTTTCTTTTTTGCTCTTACTTTCTTTCTCTCATTCTACATCAAAACCTATACATGAGAATTTTTACACAGTGCTGACAGAATAAGTTTTTTTTTCAATAACTGGTTAAAGCTGTATTTAGAATTCCTGCTTACTTCCAGATAGTGTGATTGCATCAGTGATTTAACTCTATTTGGGTTACTTCGCGAATACAGTCCGCTTCTATTATCACTTATCTGCTATTTAACGCAAAGCCATACAGATTGGATCAGTCAGGTGTAAACCATAGTTATCACCCTTTCCCTCATCCAAAGGGTTTGTATGAAGGTCGCGAGGGTCGTTTTTCTGGGAATAAACATTTAATGAAATCAGTTTTAGTACTACTGCAAACTACGAACTCGCCGCTGCGTTAAGCTCCCTGTGACCTACAAACTGGAGAATACTTCTCCTCCATCGAACTTTTTGCTTTGGTATTTTCGTTTTGCTGCAGGAGATCATAAATCGGAGCTTTGCCAAACGCGTTCCTTTTTCCAAATTATACAGCTATTGTTATGCTAGCAATGTTTGACGAGAAAATTTAATTTCGGTAAATTTTACACAATAGGAATCAATATAAAATGGATTATTTTGATTCATATGCAGTCATTAAAATTCTATTCCTTAATTTTTTTCTTTACTCTTATTGAACATAGCTAATTATTGGTCATTCTTTTTTTCACAGAAGTCTGTTCTCTACTTAAACTGATCTGAACCATTAAGGTTTGAAATTCTGCTTCCCAAATTTTCGAATTCAAAGAAGTTATTGCTTCATCATTCGTATAGTGCATAATATATTAGTTACCTGCATTTCTTAATTTCCAGATATTTTTTTTCTCTTGGTGTTTTAAATCAAAACATAGAAATTTTGAGCTTGAACATAATTTGTCAGAAGCTGATTTTTTTTTCTATAATCTCGGCTGAACTAAAACTAAGAAATCATTGCCTTGCTCAAATTTAGAATACTTCGGTTATAAGAATTCATGGCATACAGCGTTCCAAACTGACCGACATGGAGCTTTACTTGGTGCGTCTCCAAAATAAAATGGCGAATTTCGAATTTTTATAATTATACTGAGGATTGAATATGTTTCTAAGCTTTCAGTAAAAAAAAAAAAAAATTGCGAATTTACAACAAAAAATCATGAAAACAAAGGATAATATATTGTTTAATATTTTAGGTTTAGTTCGGTATGTATTGCACTAATGAGTTAATTATCTTACAAGACCAATCATCTACATTAATTGCGCTTAGTAGTACTCGACCTAGAGGCGGCGGAAAATCCGTATCCCAATCAGGTCCAATTTTCTCTATCTCTTAGGAAGTAAATCTCCTCTGAAGTACCTAGGTCTCCCAAGAAGCGCCTCTCTACCTCTGCAATTGCTACCAGAGGATAAAGAAAAAAAGAGTAGAAGAATATTTTTCAGTGTTTAAGTTATTCTGAAGAAGTGTCAAATAAAATCTCTTTTTAAGACATGATGATACGCTTGTAAGAAAGTCCGTCAAAATGAACTTTCACGCTACATGCCTCCTAGATGTGATGATATAGCCTGCCGCAGTTGACAAAACCAAAAACTAGGGTTTCCTTCTTGTGCAGGGTCAGATCTCTTTTAGCCAGGAAGTCATTCTAATTCATCGGCACGTTTGGAAATCGATACGGCGGCAGAATTGGCAAGGTGAAAGAAGGTCACAAGCCGCTTTCCGCTCATTCAATAAAGAAAATTGATGAATGATGATTAAAATGTTTAAGTGAAAATTGCTACCATTCTCAGAGTTTATAGGGTTTACATGGTGGTCCTGAAGGTCCATTTGAGTGGCAACATATCATTTCCCATTTAGATTTTCGTATTTTCTCAATTTAGAACAGTTACTCTAAGCTAGCATAATATCTAAACTGAAGCATTTATTAATTTGATGTGGCCAAGGAAATGAAAAGGCCGAAAGATCCTGAAGTTTTGTGATTTCGGGGGTCCTAATAATATCTTAAAACATTTGTGCTAAAAGCAAGCTTAGGGTACTTAAAAAGAAAATAAAACACCAAAAATAAAATACTATAGGCATAAGCAACATGACGATACTAATAGAATTTCAATTGCAATTATCTACAATGCCAGGGGGACAGCACTGTAACCAAAGTCAGGATTCCCAAATGAATTCCATCATTATTCGTTGGGTTGATCATTTCAGTTCCTATTCGTACGAATTTTTGTCTTTTTATGGGGCTCCAAATGTAAAATTTTGGAATGTTTAATGCGGGACTGACACACATGGTCTACTCCGTCCTATGAAGCGTCTTAAGAAGACTCACAAGAAAATCCTTATACTCTTTCTATAAAATGGTTAATATTTCATTTCAAGTTCTCATAAAATTTTTCTTGTTATGTCTTAGTGGCATAATGGAAGAGGAAAGAAACGAAAGGGGAAGACAAAATCTGCTGAAGAATAACATAACTAATGTGGAATTGTAAGATGTAATATTATACTGCCAGTTGTAGCGAAATTTGATTTTGTCTCACGTAAGATTACAGGCACTTTAGCCCTGACGTTACTGCCAATCATAGGCAGCGCAGTAGCGCAGCCCAAGTAAAGAACGATGTTGGCACAATGTATTATTTTTTTCTTCTTTTACCAGACCAGGGCACTTCGTATCGAAGGAGTTGTCGTAGAAACTTGCAAGGGTTGTAAGTTATGCCCTGGAGGCATATGAGGTTTTTATAGAAAACTTTGTCGTAGAAATTTCAAACATAGCTCATTCGATCAGAAATTCAAAGGGCTATTGGGCTTTTTAATAGTAAAAAGGGATTGGAGGGCAACTAACCCCCCTCTCATGCCCACCTTTTCCCCAAACACTTCCAATCAAAATTTTGAGATAGCCATTTTGTTCAATGTAGTTAAAAGTTCTGAAAATTAGGTCTTTGATGATAACACTCCCCCCCCCCGTAGCCTTCAGGGCAAGGGTTATAAGTTATACCCTGGGGGTACATAAGATTTTCATAGAAAGCGTTGTCGTAGAAACTTCAAAAAGGGCTCATTCGATTGGAAATCCAAATGGCTGGTGCAATTTTTAATAGTCGAAAGTGATTGGAGAGCAACTAATCTATCCCACCATCTATCCAAACACATCCAATCAAAATTTTGAGATACCCAGTTTGTTCAACGTAGTTGAAAGTTCTGGATATTAGGTCTTTGAGGATGATAACCCCCTCAGGCAAGGGTTATAAGCTATACCCTGGGTGCATACAAAGTCTTTATTGAAAGCTCTGTCGTAGAAACTTGAAAAAAGGCGTATTCAATTGGAAATTCAAAGGGCTGGTGCCCTTTTTACTAGTCAAAAGTGTTTGGAGGGCAACTAAACCCCCTCTCACGCTCACTATTTCCCCAAACACATTAAATTAAAAATTTTCAGATAGCCATTTTCTTAAACATAGCTGAAAGTTCTGGAAATTAGGTCTTTGAGGATGACACTCCCCCCAGAGCCCTCAGGGCTAAGGTTGTAGGTTATGCCCTGGGGCATATAAGGTTTTTTATTGAAATGTTTGTCGTAGAAACTTGACGAAGGGCTCATTCGATTGGAGATTCAAAGGACTAGTGCCCTTTTTAATAGTTGAAAGTGATTGGAGGGCAGCTACCCCCATCCCACGGTTATTTTGGGGATGGTTATTTTCAAAAGCTAGAATATAATTTGTAATTTACTGAAAAAAGGTCTTTTAAATGTTTCACTTTTATAACTTTAAGAAATAAAAAATTAATTAAGATTTTAAGAAATAAATGTCAGCATATGTATATTAAATTGACAATGCACATTTTTTCAGTAAATTCATTTGAATTTTTTCAGTAAAATACAAATTATATTCTGGTTGTTAGAAAGCATAGGGTTTAGAACCCTACTCAGATTAATTTCTGCTCGTGTTGAGTGTTGCTCATTTTAATTTCTGTTTGTTTTGGGTTTCATTCATTTATTGATACTGATTTGTGGTAGTTGTATGCTTGGTAGATTATTTGATTCTATTTTTGTTCATTTTTGGTTTAATGGAGTTCTTTACTTTTTTTTCAAAAGCTTATTTTGTGCAAAAAGTTTTTTTGATTAATAACCTAAAAGCATCAATGTAGTGAATTCTGTCTCTTGATATTTTTCTACCACTACGCGGAATCAATACCGCTGAATTTAGTGACAGATGCACAAGCTCCTTGTTCTAACTATTATTAATGGGATTAAAATAATTCCAACTTCAGGGTTGCCACCCCTAGTGATTTATCACTATTTCTAGTGATTTTTTATAATTCCTAGCCATTTTTTCTAGCTAGTGATCTATAGTGATTTTCGTTCTAAAACTAGACCTAAATCTAGTGATTTTCACGATATAGCGCGTAGATTCATGATTCAATCGAATAAATCATACAAAAAGCTAACTATTAAAAAAACACACACACACATAAAATAGTGATTCACTACCTAATATGCTCCAGATTAGCATTTATGCAAATATACCGCCTTTGAAATTTCCGATTTCCCACCATGTGTCCATATCAGATATGACCCCAGAGCATTATCATCAAGATAATAGGCAAAGTGGTTAATCCTAAAATTGCAAAAATGTTCTATATTTACTATTTTACAACATTTGCTTAGGTCAAATTTTTGTCTTCATATTTATGTTTTTTTTTCTCTATAATACATCAGTTTTAAATTAGATTTTCTTCTGTTGAAACCTTTGAAAGCGGAGTGAATGGTAGGTATGAATACACCCTCCACATCTGCAAATAGAACAGAAACTGAGAAATTGAAAAATAAGATTGTATGTACCTTGTACATTAAATTCAATTTACTAAATAAAAAAAAGAAATCATTAAAAAAGAAAATAAGACTTAGTGCTTTTTATAATAGGATTTGTAATATAAATAGATAGATTAAATCGATTGTAGTTTGATGATTGAAGTCGGTTGGGAGTAAGGGGGGGGGGTATCTATTCTGAGAATGGTCTAATGATTTTAATTTCGACTTCTAATATCTAATCCTAATTCCAGTAATTCTCCTAATTCTCTTTTTTGTAATTGAAACACCTAATAAACGGAGATAAGTTATTATTCATTAAGTTTTTGAATTTTTGTGCTAATATATCAAACATTTTGCGGTAACGAACTGTAAGAATAGAGCTACAAGGTTGAACAGTAACCGAAATTCTAGAAACGGAACTTTGACATCAATCAATATATCATCGGCTTATTAAGTTTGATTCCAAATATATCAGATTCATTAAACTTAGTTTTACCAATAAAAGTCTAAGAAACTGTGAAAATTTGTCTGATTTTTTAAAGAGGGAGGAAACACCCAATAAAAGTGAAAGAATTTTAATTAAAATCAAACCATTATTATTGGTGTATCAGAGAACTCTACTGTAGAGGTTTCAAGCCCCTATCTGCAAAAGTAATGAATTTTGTATTATTTGCCAGAAGAAAAATCAAAGATGCGTGTTAATTTCCTTCTTTCCCAGAGTTATCGCATCGAACCAACGGTTCTAAAACATCGGGTGAGGGCTTATTTGTACGGAAATTAAAATTTCTGGTGTCCCTTTGATTTGACCAAATAGATGAACGGCTATAAGCCCCTCTCACGTCCTTTTTTCCCCAAAAATTGTTCGATCAAAAGTTTCAGGTAGCCATTTTGTTTAGCATAGTTGAAAGGTTTCAAAACTATACCTTTAGATTTAACATGACCCACGCAGCCCCTGAGGATAGGTCTAGGGATGAAATTATGCTAGGGATAATTTGCTAAGGACAATGTACGATCTATGATAACCAGTTTCATAGCCACAAAGACAAATAACGGGTGACAGAATGGATTAGACTTGTATGGCTTGGGTTATATATTTGCACATTAGGAGGGCGGGGGTAAGGCTAAGTTACTTTACCCCCACACTTCCCTAATGTGCAACTATATAGCCCAAATTATATTATTATATAAACTGAAGTGTTATTTTCATCATATTTTGGCATTAGGATTAACGTAACTAAACCTCTTGGGCGTGTTCCGTATAATTAACAAGTGCCTCTTTATTTTTAAGAACCAATAAGACCGATGCTTATCGAAATTTCTGAAGAGTGGGACACATTTTTCCCATGGAATTATATAAAGGCCATTTTCAAAATTGTCGCCGGTGTTCCTGTAATTATACTAGCTCAAAAAGAGTAAAAAGAAAAACAGTTTCCACATTTTTTGGGGGAGAAACTGGGGTTTTGGATCGACAAGGAAAAAAAATAAGAAGAAAAAACAAATATTTCGATCAGATCACCGATTACCAATTTTCAGTAATCGGAGTATAAGCTAAGGGTACCAATCCGGGAACAGGGAGGAAGCAAGGATTTTGTTTCATTCTCCGAATAAAGATGCAAAAAGGTATTTCTCAAAATTTCGAAGGTATTTTTCGCTTGAGCAAAAAACCCATCAAACTAAAGGTATTTTTCCACATTTAGGGTGTAATTTTACCCCCTTCCGGTATGTGGGCCTGTATAGAACATGGTAAAGAAATAAAACAATTATTATTTACGATTATAAAGAGCATTATAAGTTTAGTGATTTCTAGTGATTTCTGGTCAATAATCTAGTGATTTATGTGTTGAGTAGGTGATTTTTTCTCACCCGGTGGCAACCCTGGCCAACGTACGCATTTGATAAATTCGATTATGTCTTCCACAGCGAAAATGAAATAAAAATTTACAATTGTGAAGGGTTGGCATCTTGGAGCCCTGCCCCCCCTCAAACACTGAACTAATTTGACTTTTACAACTTTTCTTATAATGTCTCATGTTTTTTTTATATAAATTCGCTATTTCGAGGTTTTTCCGACTCTCGTCTGAAATGATGTGACCCTTCCAAAGAAATATCCACATACGTGCCTCATAATGAGAGTAGAAGTGAAACATAATCTGATCGAATATTTTTTTTTTAATTTCAACTCTCATTAATAACTAAATAAGACTCAGATTTACTAATTCTGTAATTGTGCAGTAAACTCGGTTTCAATCGGGAGCAAAATGTAAACTATCATCTTCTTTGATGCAATGCTTTGAGAATGTTAAAAAATACATATCCAATATCCGCATTTGGATGGCTTCACTATTTGTAAGGAACAGTCGAAGATTCTACTTTGTTCGCTTACGAAAGAATCCAAGTTTCGGAAAGAACCCCAAAATGTTGAACAATCATAATATATTTACTAAATACTCTTTTAGACGATGCTCTTTAATAATAAACTCTTCCAAATATATATCAGAGAAAAATTCCAAGGAGTGTTGATTGTGGCTCCGGCTGATTGTCGATTCGTTTATTGGTCCTCTACATTTTCTCGTGCTTCCCGTAAATCAACTTGAATATTGTTACGGAGTCCCCATGTCACGGGTATGTTTGGAAGTTTAAGTTCTGACTATAATAAATAGTAGGTTAAAATCTGAAGATAGCAGCAATTTAAACGTATTTATGTGGGAGAGCGGGGTAGTCAGTGTTAATTTTCCACACTGGGCCTCGAAGCCCAATTTAGTAACAAATAAAAATATTTTTACAATTATATTTCTTCTTATCTCCCCCCTCCGCTGGAAAACTCCTGCCTGTGTCCCTGACCCTCCAAAATTTCAGGTATTTTTTTATAGTTTCCCAAGGGTCCTATTTCAATTCGCTCGTTTTCTTGACCCTGGATGAAATGTATCTCGTTTCTGAAAAAAAAAATCAGTCAACACCGAAAAAAAGAGTAAAAAACTTGAAAGTTAAATGTATCTTGAACATTGAATGAAGACAAAGCAACTATGATATCAGGAAACTTACTTAAAAAGCTACCCTAAATTTCAGATACTTAAGTTCATTGCTTTAGAAAGCATTACTAGCTCTTTATTAACAAATAATTTATTCTAATATCTGCAGCTTTATGAATGTAACATTTTTGGAAGTAATTACTTACACCATTAAATAAATCTCTTCTTCATATTTTTTTTTCCGAAAAAGAAGTTTTATTTTAAAGAAAAGTAAAGAGCCATTTTAAAACTTATTAATAGCAGAAATAAAGATCTGCAATAATTCAAACTTTAAACGAATAGAAATTACTATCAAAGAACAAATTAGATCCAAAATGAAAAGAAATTAAAATAAATAATCACAACAAACATAAGGATATCAGATAGGCTACTGATATAGATCAATAAATAAATCCTAAAAAGAGTCGATCTTGAAATAAAAACTCAAGTCAAACTTGAGACGAACAGAAATTACAACAAACAAAACTTTTACTACAGCCCCCCTCATAGCTGTATACCTCCTAAAGTCTATTGCATCATTTGTGTCTTATTGAAAATTATTTGTATTTTGAACAGTGTCCTTTAATTCTCAAAGTATTGACAAAAAGTGAGAAAGAGCACTGTAGTAATCCGAATGACAAGAAAAAAAACAACAGAAAATATTATATATAGCAATGTATACTATTATAATATAGTATTAAAAAAATTATATAAAGTATAGCGAATAATATATAGCGATATCAATTCCTTAAAATCTTAGAAATTTAATATCAAAGTCCTGTACAGTCCTTTATAGGGGTACAGTAACCAAGGTGCTATTTGAAGCAATGTCTATTCTTTTTAAATTGCACTTGATTAATAATTTTAATTTCTAGTTGCTTTACGATTTATTGATTCTTTTCTGGCAGTATCTTTTACCTTTATGACTGATATGATTATTCATTTTAGTTTCTTAACATTGTTCTTTATGTTATGAAAGAACATTTGTTCTTTCATATTAAAATCTTGTCACTTTAAGCTTGAATTATTTTAGAGCTTCATTCCTACTCGCCTTAATATGCCACTTTACTTTTCTCTGAAACACTACTTTTAGGAAAGTTTGTTTTTAAATTAATATCAGTTTGTTTTTTATTGTCAAAGTTTTATTATTGATCAATATCGTGAATATTTCTTCAGTTTTCAGTTTTTCATTTTAAGAATTAAAAGATGCGATTGCAATTTAAATTCTTAATTTGCATGAAATGACCTGAGCATTGGCTATGATTGTATGCAGTATAATTGTTTCAAAATTTCGTTAAACTTGAAATCAAGGCCC
The DNA here is from genome assembly GCA_029168905.1 of Artemia sp. Kazakhstan ARC1039. Lineage (NCBI taxonomy): Eukaryota > Metazoa > Arthropoda > Branchiopoda > Anostraca > Artemiidae > Artemia > Artemia sp. Kazakhstan ARC1039. The sequence goes on along the minus strand of JAQQPU010013638.1, from coordinate 4,252 downwards.
GGGAAGTTTTTCGAACTAAGCTTTTGGTTTAACGGCAATTTCTAGATAATTTACTCGAAAGAAGCCTCCTGGAAGAATTCTCCAAAGGTCATACTTGAATGAAAATGGAATAAGAGAATAATCATATATTGGAGGCATCATTCAGTTCCCTTTTGGCTGACTTTTTAAACCCTATTAAACTTTGATTCGAGCGTCTCTTGGTGTGGTGGGAAAAAGATGTCATTTTGAAAAACTGGATGCACTTAATGTCTTTAAAGGTATTCTTTGAAAGTTTCAACTTGATACCCTAAAGTTGATATTTCTTCCGAAATATAGCACATATGCCTCACTGACTGCATGGATGCAAATATTGTCTTTTGATTTAATTCCACATCCTCCTAAGCGTTGTCAAAAATATTAAACTTAACATCCTTATCTGTTCCTGTGCAATGAAAATGTTGCAGAAACAGCCCTTAATAAACGTGGATACAAATAGCGTCTTTTCATATAGTTCAATACTACTACTACTACTAACAGCTCACCACAGCACCAAGCCGCCTGAGGCCAACACAGCTTCGCACGCTCCTCCTCCACCCCAATCTATTCAAAGCCTCCCTTTTTACACCCGCCCACGAAGTTTTCATTTCCTGTAAATCTTTCTTTATGACGTCCTCCCACCCCAGACGGGTACGACCTGCTTTTCGTTTATCCCTAGATGGTTGGCCGAAAAGAACAATCTTCGGCAATCTGTCATCCTTCATCCACACAACGTGCCCTAGCCACCTCAACCTTTCTTTCATTATAGCCCTAGAGAGCGGTATTGAACCACATTTTTCATATAGCCTATTGTTTGAAATACGGTCAGTCAGCCGGGTACCCAGAACAATCCTTAAGCAATTTCTCTGGAAAACATCTAGCAAATCTTCATCCGCTTTACGGAGCGTCCATGCTTCAGAGCCATATTTGACCACTGTCATCACTGTAGCTTCTAATATTCTAATCTTGGTTTGCAGACTTATCTTACTATTCTTCCAGACTTTTTTTAACTGTGAAAAAACACCCTGAGCCTTGGCTATTCTATATTTAACCTCTTCAAAGCTCCCACCATCTTTACTAATAATACTACCAAGGTAAGTGAAGCTGTCCACCTGATCAATCTTTTCATTACCCAACGTCACCTTTTCATCTTCACTTGTTCCTAGCCTTAGTGACTTAGTCTTCCTAACATTAATTTTCAAACCAATTCTAGCACCCTGAACTCGCAAAACCTCTAAAACTTCATTCATTTTGCTCACACTTTCATCTAGGATGCTTAAATCATCAGCATAATCCAAGTCCAGGAGACTTTTTCCTCCCCATTTGATTCCGTGGTCTCCCATTGCCTTTCCTGTGCTTCTTAAAACAAAGTCCATCAAAATAATCCATACAAAGGGGGATAGAACACAACCCTGCTTAACCCCTGATTTAATACAAAACCAGCTGCTAACCTCATTTCCTACCTTAACCGCAGCATTGTTATAATCGTACATAGCACTTAATCACTTTAATGTATTTGTCTGGTATACCATACAAGGACAAAACCTTTACTAAAGCTCTTCTATCAACAGAATCGAACGCTTGCTCATAATCTATAAAACTGAGGACCAAAGGTGTTTGAAAACTCAGGCATTTCTCAATTATTAGCCTAAGAGGGAAAATTTGGTCGACACATCCTCTACCTTTTCTAAAACCGCACTGCTCTTCTCTTAAAACTTTGTCTACGGCATCTCTCAGTCTAAAAAGTATCATATTACTAAGTAATTTACTACCTACAGAGACCAGACTAATGCCTCGATAATTACCAGACTCACTTTTATCACCTTTCTTATAAAGGGGCTTAATTAAGGTTTTCCTAAAATCGTTAGGTACTTCCCCTTTTTCAAAAATCATATTCATAATCTTCTGTAACGTATTTCTAACCTCAGAGCCACCATATTTAAGAAACTCATTTACCACCCTATCAGCACCTGGAGCCTTATTATTCTTTAATCCTTTTAGTACTGTTGCTAATTCCTCCTCACAAAACAAATCTTCCTTCACATCCAAGGTATCACAAACTTTTTCATTTTCCACTATATTTTTTCCTGCAACTCTATCTCGGTTAAGCAAATTCTCAAAATGTTCGGCCCATCTCTCTTTACTTTTTTCCTTACCGCTAATTGCGACCCCATTCCTCATCTTTAACTGGGCCAAGTCCGGATTGACTACTCCCTCTCAATTTGTTAACGTGCCAGTACAATATTTTACTATTATGCCGTCTAGCTGCATCTTCCAGATCCTCGGCAATTTTATCCATGGCCTCCACTTCACACCTCCTTAGTTCATATTTTAATGCCTTTTCCACTTTCTTTACATTTCTTTTGTTTTCATACGATCTATCACTCAGATAATTCTTGTACAAATCCTTTCTCTTTTCTATTAAACATAAAGCTATTTCACTAATATTCTTAGCTGCAGTTCTAGCTTTCTTCCCTAATACACCTTCAGCAAATTCACAACTTTACATATAGTTCAATTGCCCCTCGACATTCTCATAAAATTGAGATATAGCCCTAGCCATTCCTGAGATGTCACTGATAAACCCTTTTGAAATCTTGATACACTTGAGCTCTTTTCAGTTAATTGAAAAGTAGTAGTATTAGTAGTAGTAGTAGCTGTAGCAATAGAAGAAGCAGTAAAATTAGTAGTAGTTATCAGTCATGATTAAGATAGCAGTAATACTAGTCGGAGCCACAAGTAGTTGCAGTCACAGTCACAAGAGATCACACTCACACGTGGACAAAGTCAGAAGTAGTCGTAGACGCAAGTAGTTAGAGTCGCAGGTAGCCTTGATTGCAAGAAGGCGCAGTAAAAAGTAGTCACAGTATAAAGCAGTCTCAGTCGTAAGTAGTCTCAGTCGTAAGTAATCGCTGTTGCAAGTAGCCACAGTTGCCTTCAAAGATAGTCACCGTCACAAGTATTTGCAGTTGCAAGTAGTTAGAGCCGCAGGAGGTCTCTGTCACAAGCAGTCGCATTCAAAATTAGTCACATTTGCTAGTAGTCGTCGTCGCAAGTAATGTCAGTCGTACGCACAAGTAGTGTCAGTCGTAGGTTGTCACAGTTACAGGTGCAGGTAGCAACAGTTGCAGTCACAATTAATCGCAGTCACAAGTCGTGACAGTCACAAGTAATCACATTTTCAAGTAGTTGCAGCTACAGTCACAAGTAGTCACAGCAGCAGTTACGTGTAGTAGCAATCGCAGTCACAAGTAACAAGTAATTGCAATCGCAAGTTTTTGTAATCACGGTCAAAAGTAGTCGAAGTCTCAAGTAGTAGCATTCACAGTTACCATCAGTGGTAGCTGAAGTTGTAAGTAGTCGCAGTCATAAGCAGTCGTAGTCGTAAATAGTGATAGCGGCAAGTAGCCACAGGTAGTTGCAGTCGCAAGTAGTCGTAGTCGCAAGTATTATGAGTCTCATGATATCGCAATCGCAAGAAGTTGCAGTCACAGATACCCCCAAATAGTCAAAAGTAGTCGCAGATGCAAGCAGTCGCAGTCACAAGTAGTTGCACTCGGAAGTAGTCACACTCACAAGTGATTACAGTTGCAAGTAGTCTGAGTCTAAAGTAATCGCAGTTTCAGTCACATCAGTAGTAGTAGCCCTCAAAGCTTTCAGGTAATGGCCTAAGCTGTTCCTAATATATTGTAGATACTACCTTTACATAACCTGGATGCATAAAGTGTCTTTTGATAAAGTGTCAACATAAAGTGTCAATATCTCCCTCAGCAGTCCCTGAAATTTCACCTTAACAGTACTAGCCTTTTGGACACACTAAGGACCAGCCCCCCCTCCTTCCCAATAAAAAAATCCTATATGTAACTAATGGGTGAAAATACTCTAATGTCACCAGTGTATGCGGTGAAGTGACACCAGTGCCACTATAGACGTTACTAGTGTATGGTATCACGACATACGGTTTCTCTTGGGCTATTCAGCCACCAGTATTTGTAATCAAATGGGCTGCCAGAGTCAGTCTTTAAGCCACTACTGTAAGTTCTCTGGCAAAAACGCTGGAAACAATGTAATTAATCTGGCCCATGGCGCCACGGTCAACTCCCACGCGCCACGGATTGTACGAGTTCTGCCCTTGTTTGTTCGTGCTACGGGATTACCACAGCAATGACTAGTGTAGGAACGACAAGCGTACTACCTGTGGGGAAGTCAGTGCCACACTATTTGACACATGGCATCA
>JAQQPU010013637.1:0-20477 GCA_029168905.1 Artemia sp. Kazakhstan ARC1039 | reverse complement strand
AGAGTTTTAGTTTAGTTTAGAGTCTTAAGTTAGAGTTATAGTTTAGTTTAGTTAACTAAAACTCATAACTAAAACTAAACTAAACTATAACTCTGACTGAAACTCTAAGCTAAGACTCTAAACTAAAACTCTAAACTCTAAACTAAAACTCTTAACTGAAACTAAACTAAACTATAACTCAACCTAAAACTCTAAGCTGAGACTCTAAACTCTAAACTAAAAATCTTAACTAAAACTAAACTACAAATCTAAACTAAAACTCTTAACTAAAACTAAACTAAACTATAACTCTATCTAAAACCCTAACCTAAGACTGAAAATAATACTCTAAACTAAAACTAAACTACAACTCTAAACTAAAAATCTCAACTAAAACTAAGCAATAACTCTAACTAAAACTATAAGCTAAGAACCTAAGCTAAGACTAAGCTTAGACTCTAAACTCTAAACTAAAACTCACAACGAAAACTAAACTAAAATTCTAAACTAGAATTTTCGACTAGAACTAAACTAAACTTTAATTCTAACTAAAACTCTAAGCTAATGCTCTAAACTAAAACTCTAAACTAGAACTCTTAACTAAAACTAAACTTCAACTCTAAAGTAAAACTCTAAGCTAAGACTTTAAACTAAAACTCTAAACTCTAAACTAAAACTCTTAACTAAAACTAAACTACAACTCTAAACTAAAACTCTTAACTGAAACTAAACTAAACTATAGTGCTAACTAAAACTATAAGCTAGAACTCTAAACTAAAACTCTAAAGTCTAAACTAAAACTCTTAACTAAAACTAAACTACAACTCTAAACTCAAACTCTTAACTAAAACTAAAATAAACAATAACTCCAACTAAAACTCTAAGCTAAGACTCGAAACTAAACTCTAAACTCTAAAATACAACTCTTAACTAAAACTAAACTAAACTATAACTCTAACTAAAACTCTAAGCTAAGACTCTAAACTAAAATTCTTAACTAAAACTAAACTACTAATCTAAACTAAAACTCATAACTAAAACTAAACTAAAGTATAACTCTAACAGAAACTTTAAGCTAACACTCTAAACTAAAACTCTAAACTCTTAACTAAAACTCTTAACTAAAACTAAACTAAAACCATAGACTAAAACTCTTAACTAAAACTAAACTAAACTATAACTCTTACTAAAACTCTAAGCTAAGACTCTAAACTAAAAATTTAAACTCTAAACTAAAAACTTACACTAAAACTAAACTACAACTCTAAATTAAATTTCTTAACTAAAACTAAACTAAACTATAACTCTAACTAAAAACTCTAAGCTAAGACTCTAAATCTAAAATTCTAAACTAAAACTCTTAACTAGAACTAAACTAAACTATAACTCTAACTAAAAATCGAAGCTAAGACTAAACTAAAACTTTAAACTCTAAACTAAAACTCCTAACTAAAGCTAAACTTCAACTCTAAACTAAAATTCTTAACAAAAACTAAATTAACCTATAACTCCAGCTAAAACTCTAAGCTAAGACTCTAAACTTAAACTCTAAAGTAAAAATCTGAACTAAAACCCAAACTAGAACTCTAAACTAAAACTCCTAACTACAACTAAACTAAACTATAACTCTAACCAAAACTCTGAGCTATGAGTCTAAACTAAAACTCTAAACTCTAAACTAAAACTAAACTAAAACTCTAAACTATAACTCTTAACTAAAACTAAACTAAAGTATAACTCTAACTAAAACTCTAAGCTAAGACTATAAACTAAAACTCTTAACTAAAACTAGACTAAACTCTAAATTATAACTCTAAACTAAAACTTAAACTAAACTAAACTAAAACTCTAAAATCTAAAGTAAAACTCTTAAATAAAACAAAACTACCATTCTAAACTAAAACGCTTAACTAAAACTAAACTAAACTAAAACTCTAACTAAAACTCTAAGCTAAGACTCTAAACTAAAACTTTAAACTCTAAACTAAGACTAAACTAAACTATAACTCTAACTAAAAGTCTAAGCTAAGACTAAATTAAAACTCTAAACTAAAACTAAACTAAAACTCTAAACTAAAACTAAACTGAAAATCTAAAATAAAAGAACTATAGAAAAAGAAAAAAAGAGAAAAAATATGAAAGGTTTTTCGAGCGAAAAATGAAACGCCGAACAAGAAAATGTATTCAGGCTTTTGGGTAAAAAATGTCAAAATGGTATTATCAGGCAGTGATGGATGCACCGTCCATGTGTAAGATGCGCTGACCTTACACAAAGTGTATACCGCCATTAGGTTAATGAAGAAGAAAAAACACTTTGGGGTTTACTCTAAGCTAAGACTCTGAACTAAAACTCTAAACTCTAAACGAAAATTCTAAACTAAAACAATAGTAAAACTCTAAACAATAACTAAACGGAAAATCTAAACAAAAAGAACTATAGCAAAAGAAAAAAAAGAGAAAAAATATGAAAGGTGTTTCAAGCGAAAAATGAAACGCCGAATAAGAAAATATCTCGAGGCTTTTGGACGAAAAATGTCAAAATGGTATTATCAGGCAGTGATGGATGTGCCCTCCATGCGTAAGATGCACTGACCTTACATAAAGTGTGTACCGCCATTAAGTTAATGAAGAAGAATAAACGCTTTGGTTTCGGGCGAAAAAAAAGCATTACGTGACAGTGTTGCATAATAATTACATAGGGTGTGTGCTTCCGTTACGTTACAAGCGGGGAATCTCACATGGTTTCCTAATGCATGGTTGCATAAAATTGTGTCATGTATATTAGTCCTCTCCGTTCGAAACGGGGATTGTCATGACGTCATTGGAGTCCACAGGGGTGTGTCATGGAGTCTTGGTAACTGTTTTCCCCTTTAATAGATTCTGTAACCGCAATGCTCATGTTCGAGGGCTTGAGGGGTTGGTAGTTCTACTTAACTGACTTCCAGAAATTCTCTATTAATTTCCCTATGCTAATTTCCCTGTGTTAATGTCCCTACCTTTGCGTTTTAAATCCATTGCTATTTCCCTTTGCTAATTTCCATACCTGTGCGTTTGAAATCTAATGCTATTTCCCTATGTTAATTCTCCTGTGTTAATTCCCCTACCTGTGGGCTTGAAATCCAATACTAGTTTTCCTATGGCTTCCGTGACGTCAGAGGGTTGTTTTAGAAACTCAATGCTAATTCCCTATGTTAATTTCCCTGTATTAATTCCCCTACCTGTGCGTTTGAAATCCGATGCTATTTTTCCTATGGCTTCCGTGACGTCAGAGGGCTTGAGTTATTTACTGAAAGTATTTCTGTAGTACAGAACATTAGGAATGTCTTCTTAGATCTCTCGGTTAGAGTGCGTTCCATTGGAAGATAATGACCTTTTGATTCCTGTTGGGGTCAAGAACTATAGAGAAAGAAAAAAAAATTATGAAAGGCGTTTCGAGCAAAAAGAAACGGCAAAAAAAGAAAATGTCTTGAGACTTTTGGGTGAAAAATGTCAAAATGGTATTATTTGGCAGTGATGGATGCACTGTCCATGCGTAATATGCGCTGGCCTAACAAAAAATTTTGTACCGCCATTAAGTAAATGAAAAAAACGCTTTGGGGGTTTCGGGCGAAAAAAAGTAGTACATGACAGTGTTGCATAATAATTAGGTGAGGTGTGAGCTGTCGTTACGTTAGAAGCGGGGATTTACCTATGGGTTCCTGACGCATGTTGACATTAAATTGCGTCCGGCATTTTAATCCTCTCCGTTTGAAACGGGGTGTGTCATGACGTCATTGGAGTCCAGAGGGGTGTGTCATGGAATCTTGGCAACTGTATACCCTTTAATAGAACCGGTAACCACATTGCGTAGGTGTGACGGCTTTAGGGGTTGGTAGCTCCGCTTATCTGACCCTTTAAAGGCGAGGGTGTGTCGCGAGATGTAACATGCGCTTCAAATGGGGTTTGTACCATGACGTCATAGGGCTGTCACAAAAGTTCAAAGGCGTGTGTCACGTGACGAATCATGCGCTAGAAATTCTGCCTAGAAACAGGGGCGACAATGAGAAAAAATGAGCGTGGGAGAGGGCCTAGTTGCCCTTAATTTTTTAGTCAATTAAAAAGAGCACTAGAAATTTTAATTTCCCTGTAAATGAGCTCTACTGTGATATTTTAGGACCACTGGGTCGATACGATCACCCCTTGGGAAAAGGAAAAAAAAAACAAATAAACATGCATCCGTGATCTTTGTTCTGGCAAAAAACACCAAATTCCATATTTTTGCAGATAGGAGCTTGAAACCTTTACAGTAGGGTTTTCTGATATGCTCAATCTGATGATGTGATTTTCATTAAGGTTTTATAACTTTTGGGGGGATGTTTCCTCCTTTTATCGAAAATCAGGCAAATTTTCTCAGGCACTTAACTTTTTATGGGTAGGAATAAACTTGATGAAACTTGTATATTTGAAATTAGCATAAAAATCTGATTCTTTTGGTGCATCTATTGGTATCAAAATTCTGTTTTTTAGAGTTGCGGTTACTATTGAGCCGGGTCGCTCCCTACTTATAGTTCGTTACAACGAACTGTTTGAAACCTCAATGGTATCCTATTTTTTAATGTTAAGTTTGTCTGTGATAAAGTTTCTCAGTGTTAAAGTTTCTCTCAGTTGATGCTACGCTCACCCCCCTTCCGGAAAATTAAACCAATATTCCAAAATGTTGGCAGAACATGTAATGTAGAATATCTTATAGTACTTCTTTTGCTTTTTTTAAATTCTTTTATTGTGTTTCTGGGGAGGTTGAGTTTTCATAGCAGGTTAAAATAAAGTTTAACACTTGGACTGTGTTAGGAATATCAAATCTAAAGGCATACCTATCAGACATTTCAAAATGTTTAAACAAAAGAAATATCTCAAAAATTGATTCGATATCATAGTGGATAGAAGAGGATTTGGATATCAAGAAAAAGAGAGGCTCATTACTCTCCAGTATCTTTCAGCCTTTAAAAAGGACATAAGAGCTTTCTATTCTCAATCGAATGATCCTTCTCCCGAGTTTCTAAAATTACCCTCTCCATTTAAAGCTAGCGGAACAAAAAATTTTGGCTCTCTTTTGACCATTAGTAAGTATCCCATCCATTGATTCTACGACATGCCCTCCCTTTTCCATAGGATTCAAGCGCATACCCTCTTACGTCACGGCATCAATGTCTCTAGCGCTTTGATGGCAAGATTCCCATCCTTGGCAATAGTCCAGAGATGTTTCAATTAATTGGAGTGTGGTTGGGATAATACACAAGTTTTAATAATATGGGGAGCCCCTCGCACGTGTTTCTAGATGGTGATATTCCCGCCCAGGCAAGATTCTCCATGTCCAGACAAGATTCTCAGATGTTTCAATTACTCGGAGTTTGGTCAGGATAATAGGGAATTTTAAATATGGCTCATAACACCTCGCCCCTATTTCTAGGCCAGATCTGTAGCGCATGTTTTGTCACGTGACACACCCATTTGAACTTTTATGACAGCCCTCTGACGTCACGGTACTAACCCAAGCGCAATGTACATCACGCGACACCCTCGCCTTTAAAGGGTAAGATAAGCGGAGCTACCAACCCCTAAAGCCGCCACACTACGCAATACGGTTACCGGTTCTATTAAAGGGTAGACAGTTGCCAAGATTCCATGACATACACCTCTGGACTCCAATGACGTCATGACACACTCCGTTTCAAACGGAGAGGACTAAAATGCTTGACATAATTTTATGTCACCATGCGTCAGGAACCCATGGGGAAATCCCTGCTTGTAACGTAACGACAGCTCACACTTCACGTAATTATTATGCAACACTGTCACGTAATACTTTTTTTTGCCCGAAACCCCCAAAGCGTTTTTTTCATTTACTTAATGGTGGTACACAATTTATGTAAGGTCAGCGCATCTTACGCATGGGCAGTGCATCCATCACTTCCAAATAATACAATTTTCACATTTTTCACCCAAAAGCCTCAAGACATTTTTTTTGCCGTTTTTTTGCTCGAAACACCTTTCATATTTTTTTCTATAGTTCTTGGCACCGCCAGGACTTGAAAAGTCATTCTCTTCCAATGGAGCGCACTCTAACCAAGAGAACTAAGAGGACATTCCTAATGTTCTGTATTAGAAAAAATCTAAAATTTGAAAGTTCCCGATAAGTAATTTAGATTGGAAAAAGGTAGTAAATTCAGATAAAATTGATGATTCTTTTTGAACGAGTAACCCAATTAGCCCTGCTGCTTGGTGCAAATATTATGGTTAGATTTTTTACACGGTAAACAATCTCGTTCATGCTACTGTTATGAAGCTTCTTAATTCTGCGATTCCTACCTCACTCCACCTGCTCCAGATCCTCCCATTGCATTTATCTTCGGTGGTACTAGCTATAAAGAAGCTCAACTCAATTTCTACTGATAGTGATGGCATAAGTGCCAAACACCTAAAGGTTGATTGTCCAGTTCTTGAACAACATCTATAACTTCTTTTTCTAAATGTGTTTATGTGCCGCGGTTGTCCCTGAAAGTTTTTTTGTGCAGAACAGCTACCTCAATTTTGAAAAAAGGAAAAATTTCGATGGAGTGTGCATCTTACAGCCCAATAACGGTTTCCTGCAATATAAGTAAAGTTTTCTAGTATCTTCTGCTTCCTTCAGTTAACTATTCCGTTATATCGATGAAAACCAGATCGAGTTTTCAGCTGGGGTAGGTTGCCAGCAACCACATCGAGTTTTTGGGAATTCTTTTACTGAGGCGACTAAAAATGGATTCGAGTTACGTTTATGCACCTTGGATCTCTCCAAGGCCTTTAATACCGTCATCCATTCCCAAGCTGTTTTTCCATTTTTAGTCACGGTATTAACAGTTCGGTAATTTTCTTAAATATTGGTATTCAAATTCTTTTTTGTGGATTATAACGGACATAAGTGTTTCCGAAAGCAAAATTTCAGTGCGGTGTGGGGTCAGGCAAAGTGCCGTCCTTTCTCCTTCTATTTTTAAATTTTTTATATCATCTGTTCTTTCTTCTATCTCACCCACTTGCATTCTTAATTCCGTTAACATATCTTACCTTGCTTATGCAGATGATATCCTTTTGATCAGCAGGACTATAAGGGGCGCTCCCTGTCTGTTTCAGCAATAGCATTCAAACTTCTTACCATTAGACTTTCTCTTAATCTTTCAAAGTGTGAATATCTCTTATTCAATAGTAATAGTATGACCCCTCTAGTTTGCAAATCCTTTTCTGTGCCGTCGGTTCCTTCTTTCCGGTAGATGGGTATCAACGTTAGTAAAACAATAAAATCTTTCCGAATGCTCGGCGTCGCTGATTTCAAGAAAAAAATTTCCGTTAAGCTATTCTAAAATTGTTTCAAACGAGGTCAAAGTCTTTTGCTAAACTATTCAGTTTTTACAGATCATTCGGTTTTGTTTCTGTCTTGAATTTACCCTGTTTTTCACCAAAAAGAAATCAGATCAGTTCATTCATATTATTTCCGGTTTTCCCGCTTTCTATTGCATCTGCCTCCATGGTATAGAATCGAAATTTCATATCTGTACACGGTCTTCTGGATATTGGGTCAAAGTTTACGGAACTTGCCGGCAAACTACCCCAGTCTACATATAAGTATCTGTCAGCCCAAAGTGGCCTTACTCGTTTGCTGTAGTTTTTGTTCTTTTTTTGTTGTTTGAAGTGTTTTTTTTTTGTTTTTTTTATCCGCAATAGTATTTGAAATTTGTTATATTCATGAATAGATAATATTCAAACCTTTCAAATATGAAGTTCTAAATCATTAAATGATGCTCCATTATGTCCTGGTCCGTTTTATTAAGTCTTTTTTTCTCGCGTTTTGTATCTTGAATGTTTTTCTTTTCTTTGGTTACTCTGCTCTTGTGAAATTTTTAAGTTTTATGTACTCATGTATATAGTGTATTATCTACTTTTTTCTTTATAATCCACAATTATCATTTTTTTATATGATTTGGGTTAAAAATAAATTATTATTATTTTTATAATAGATTTATCGTAGCGAGAAATGCTGACAAGGACAAATATTTGAACTACGAAACAAGCACTAATGGTGATACCATTGGAAATGGATGCGAGCGTTGTCATGATAGTCAGAGGTTAAATTTCTTTGGACTACCAAAAAAATTCAACATTACTGACGGTGGATGTGCTAGAATAAAATTTCCAGAGATGATACTATTTAAAAATAATGCATGTGTAAAAGCAACAGTTGACAACCAGGGTCAAATTCTTCCTCAGTGTGCGGGTAACATACTACCTATTGGTAAATCCTATCGCCAACTCTCAGATACTAGCATTCAACGGAAGGTAAAAAGAAGACTGGCGTACTGCTGCACTAATGGCATAAATCATATCTTGTCTCAGTGCCAGAACTATTACCCGTGAGCAAATAATATGGTAATAGATACTAAAATACCTTGTAAAACAAAAAAGGGCATTGACGGATAATATCACCAAGGAAATTAAAGACAATTCAGTGGAAAGCAAAGCATCAATAAACATTACTAGTACCATCGACAGTTTACCAACAAATATGGTCAATGAACCCAATTATACCAATGATGAAATGTGTGCTGAAGTTGTAGCTGAAGCCATGTTAAAACTTGTGTATGACTCCAAAATAGATAATGTCACATGTCAAGGGAAAACATAATGAGGTGTCCTATAGAATTAATTCAAAGCATTCATCTTTTCTAATGATGATATTGTATATCCCATTTTTTAAATAAAAAAAATTCCTTGTATTAATTTGTTATGTTTTCATTATTTTTCGGCATAGGCAATTGAAATGATTTATTAACAAATGGTTTTGTCAGTTGTATCTCATTTGAAGGGGGCCATGCAACAGTGGAATGTTAAATTGAGAAAAATTGCAGACTTAAATCAAGGATTTTGTCATGCAACTGACCTGTTAAGAAATGTTTGATACTACATGTTAAAAAGAAGCTCGAATCAAGGTATTTACCTCGAGAAACCTTCCTTAATTTGAAATTTGAAAGGATTATTAACATGCTAATATTAGATTCGGACTTGGTATACTGGTAATGAGGTTGACAGCGGCAATTGAAAAGATTCATTAACAAATGCTTTTAGTCAGTTTTGTATCATTCGACAGTGGACCATAGGAAAGTGGGATGTTAAAGTGAAAAAAATTGCAGACTTAAATAAAGAATTTGTCCTGTATATGGCTTGTTTTAAGGAAATGTTTAATGTTACATATTAGAAAGAAGCTTGAAACAAGGAAAGTACCCATGAAAGTGAACTTTGTGTGCTGGTAATGAGGTTGACACAGACAACTTGAAGTGATTTTATGTAAATTTGACAAGCAAATGGTTCTGTCAAGTGAATATTTTTCTACGGAGACCCATAGTATAGTAGGTTGTTAGATTAGTAAAAATATGAGACTTAAATCAAAGATTTCTCTTGCAACTGGCCTGTTTCAATGAAATGTTTGATGCTACATGTTAGAAAGAAGTTTGAATCAAGGAATGTGCCCTGAGAATTCCTTGATTTTGAAGTTTGAAGGGATTATTAACAGGTTCATATTAAATTTTAACATGCTATACTGGTTATCAGTTTGTCGTAGGCAATTGAAATGATTCATTAACAAATGGTTTTTGTCACTTGTATATCATTTGAAAGGGGTCATAGGACAGTGGGATGTTAAAGTGAAAAAAAACTGGAGACATAAATCAAGGACTTGTCATTTATTTGGCTTTTTTAAGGAAATTTTTAATGTTACATTTTAGAAAGAAGCTAGAATCAAGGAAAGTACCCTGACAAACCTTCCTCGATTTTTAGATTTATCGGTATTATTAACAGATTGATATTGGAATTGGACATGGTATGCTGGTAATGAGGTAGACATAGAAAACCTGAAATGATTTGTAAGTAAACTTGACAGGTTATTAGCAAATGATTCTGTCAAGTGAATATTTTTTTTTTTATTAGGAGCCATAGGACAATAGATTCTTAAATTGTTTAAAATTCCAGACAGAAACCAAGGATTTGTCTTATAACTACCCTGTTCTATGGAAATATTTGATCTTACATGCCAGAAAGAAACTTTAATCGAGGAATATACTCTGAGAAGCCATACTTGATTTTGAAATTTTGAAGGGTTTATTAACAGGTTCATATTAGTTTTGGACATGGTATACTGATAATGAGGTTGACATAGGCAATTGAAATGGCTTATTGGCAAGGGTTTTGTCAATTGAATATCATTTGAAGGAGACCATAGGATACCCTACAACTCCCTCTAGGTACTTGCAGGTAACCTGCTACAGCCAGGGTACCCGCAGCCATCCTGCCACAACCCAGATACCTGCACCTAACCTAATGTTTTTACCTAGCTTACATTATCTTAACTAATTTTAAGTTAGGTTCGATTATTTATCTTTACACAGTCCATAGTAACCAAAAGCGTAAAAGTACTTTTCCAAAAAATAATTTCTCGTGAAACAAATGCCATTTGTATTAGATTCGGAATGGTAAATATATATATTTTCTATAGTCTTGATAGTAAAATGTTATCCTGAAATTAAAAATTGCCAAAATTTTTGTAATGAGGCTCAAACCTCTCAAAAATAACATCAGAGCAAAACTAAATGCAGTATTAAGGGGTGTGTGGCTTTTTAAAGACCTTCTGCACATTTACGTTCATAATAACATTTTATTATTAATTTAATCAAAATCATAATTACTATTCCTGATTCACCTACAAATTGAAATTCTTTTTCACTAGTCAGTTTCTTATAGAAACATATTTTAAAACCAATGGTTGTTTTGGGTTGTTTTGAGCCATCTTAGTCTATTAGGGGTTAAAATGTAGCTTCTCCCGGAAACAATTATTGAATTATTAATACTCATTAGTTAGACGTTAAGTAATGAGTTCACTTTTATCCTAGCTAAATTGTATTTAAAACTGCGTATTTACGACATAATGCATAAGTTTTCAAAATAAAAAAAATATATATGGGAAACTTACCATTGTTCCGAGGCTATTTCGATGTTCCTTTCCAAAGTTCAATTGGAGTCGAGCGTTAAAGTTCCCTTGTTTTGAATTAATTTAAAATAAAAGGCAAAAATGCACTCAAAACTCACTCTACATAAATCGGTTGTGCATTAAAAGTTGCCAATAATCAAAAATCAAGTAAAAAGTAAAAAGTCAGTTGTGCCTAACTAAAAGGTTCAGAACAAGACCGAAAAGGCTGGTTGGTCTAAGAATTCTTAAAATAAAGGTGTAAGAAACCGTGCTAAACTTAGTTATAGGATTTTGAATGCTATCGAAACTCGTAGATCTAGAGTTGAAAAACTTATTTAAATCTCATTAAAAATTTGAAATGTCAGAAAGTTGAAAAACTGTAAGACTAAAAAAACTAACTGTTTGTAATTGCCTATAGAGAAATCAAATTCCTGAAAACCTATTTGCAGTTTTTTCCTGTACTATATTTTTAGTTTTCAGGTATACATTCTAACTTTTTTTTTGTTTATTGCTATTCCACACCTCTGTGTCTAAAGTTCTTGGTATTTAGTAGGGGGGAAGGGATGTATAGTTAAAAAGTCAGAGATACGAAAATTTTGCTAATGTTTTGAAAACTTCCGAGATCTTCTTTTAACAAAATTTACTTCTAGAATCTGAAATCGATGCGAAATAGAAATAGAAGGAAATCCATGTGCTATAAAAATATTAGAAATTATTTCTTAGTGTGCAGTTCATTCATAATATGGAAGAGCACATTTTTTCTTGCCTGTTCTGCATGGCATTAAACGGATTAAAAACGTTAAACCCAAACCAATGTTGGTTCCAATGTTGGAATACTCAGCTAGTTCCATCCTATACTGCTCTTGTCAGTACCTAAACACGTATTATTCTATAAAGTATGGATACTAAACGTTTTGTTGTAAACTTAACTTTTAGCAGGAAAACTCACATAGTTCCATATAAATATGGTTCATATTTCTGATAGCACAAGGATATTAATAATTATGCAGAATTTATTTATTGTTTATTGATTTTGTATTAGAATCCATCTTTCAACATATAATGGTTATACAACATTCATTATTACAAATTTTTTTTCAAGATAAGATCGCTCAGCGTCAAATTAATTTTTTCTCCATTTCGAGTAATACTAAAGTGTGTTTATGATTTATATAATTTTAAACTGTAATATTCAATTTAAAATTATATATTACACGCTATTGGTATTATAAGTGGTCAGACTAGCCGGGAAAATTGATTGTTTTTTTGATTTACAACTTATTTAATAGCTCCATCAAGCCCTGTTTTGATGTAGTGCAGTGGCTTGTCTTGATTAGCAAATAATGGCAACAAAGCTCCTTTTTTTGTGGGCAAAAACACCAAAGACGAATATGGCTAAGTTAGAACCTCACTGTTTTTCTTGTTCATCATATTGATGTAGTCAAACAGTTCGTGGTAAAAAACTCTAAGTAAGGAGCGACCCGGCTAAATAGTAACCGAAACTTTTAAAAACAGAATTTTTAAACTATAGATACATCAAAAGAATTGAATTTTTATGCCGATTTCACATATGTATATTTAATCAAGTTTAATCTTACCGATCAAAAATTACCAGCCTGAGAAAATCTGCCTTATTTTGGAAAAAGGGGGAACACCGCCTAAAAAGCATAGAATCTCAATGAAAATCATACCATCAGATTCAGTGTATCAGAGAACCCTATTGTAGAGGTTTCAAGCTCCTCTGCAAAATTGTGGAATTTTGTATTTTTCGCCAGAAGAAAGATCAAAGATGCGTGTTTATTTGTTTTTTTTGTTTGATTGTTTTTTTTCAGAGGTGATCGTGTCGACCCATTGGTCCTAGAATGTAGTGAGAGGGCTCATTCGGACAGAAATTAAAAGTTCTAGTGCTCTGTTTAAGTTACCATAAAAATTGGAGGGCAACTAGACCCCCTTCCACGCTCATTTTTTCCCAAGGTCACCGGATAAAAATTTTGAGACAGCCATCTTGCTCAACAGAGTCGAAAAAATCTAATAACTATGTCTTTGAGGACGACTTAATCCCCAACAGTCCCCGGGGGAAGGGCTTCAAGTTATGAACTTTACCTGTTATTTACATATAGTATTGGTTATCGGGAAATATACAGACGTTTTTAGGAGGTATTTTTTCTGGTGCGGGGATTAGGAGCAGAGAGTTACAAGGGAGGATCTTTCCATTGAAGTACTTTTCGTGGGGGAAGGGAATTTTCCATGAAGGGGACTCTGGACTTCCCGGCAAAATTAAGGGAACAATCAGAAAATAAATTAAAATACAAGTTTTCTCGAGTGAACGTAAGGAGCAACATTAAAACTTAAAACGAACAGAATTATTACGCATATTAGGGAGCTCGACCCCAAGTCAATAACTTGCTCTTTACATTAAAGTTTTTTTGTACTTTTAAAAGAGATTTATTCTAATTAAACGGCCAGTGTGGTCCAGGAGTCATTATTAAAGAATTGAGATAAAATTCGAACTTCAGCAGAAAAAGTGAGGTATTGACGAGGGGTCCAACCCCGTCACATACGTAATAATTTCTGTTCATTTTAAGTTTTAAAGGTGCTCCTCATTTTCAGTAAAAAAATAGTTTTTTCATTTAATAGGGTCGAAGTGGCTGTTACTTTAGAAGTAGACAAAGGTGTGGTATTCTGCAGTTCACTTCAATAAAGTTTATGTTTCAGTTTATCATTCAATTTCATTGTTTAATACCATTTATCGTACCTACACGAGCAACGATCTTTTTTGAAATTTCGGTTCACTTCCAAGTAAGGAATGACTTTTCTATTTAGGGAGGGCTCATATAACTCCCAAATCATAAAGGCTAATTTCTGTGGAGTTAGCAAAATTTGCCTAAAACATGTCTGGATATACAAGGTTGTCCGCTTAGTTAACATTTTGTGTCGAAGCTACTCGCTTGAAGCTACTTCCTTAAGTGCTACTAAATTAAGCCTTTTAAAATTGCTGCTCCCCCCCCCTCTTTGGGAAAAATAATGATTGTAGTGTTGCTTCTCATTAAATTTAAATTAAAATGGGGACATATTAATTTAAAAAGACAGTTTTTCCGAAGGAAGTAAAGAGCGAAGTTGAACTTAAAACGAAAAAAATTATTACTTCACAGCCTATGTAACATATATCGATAAAACTAACCAAAATAAACCAACTTACGATATTTCCATTTGTTTGTAAGATTACAGTAAAACTAGCGCTTTACTGAAAACACAAAACAATACAGGAGTTTTGGAACAGAAAAAGTAAGACATTTAAGGACGCTTAACGCTTGGGATGGCTTAAAATGCTACCAAATTGATGTTTAAATGCAACAGCTCTTTTGTTATATTCATGAGTCTTCAAGTCTCAATAAAATTTAGTACTGGCGAGTAACTATATTCACAAATAGACATCTCTGTTTACTTCACTGAAACGTAATTGATCAATCAAGTTGATAAATCAAGTCCTACAGGAATGCCAGTATTTTTTTTTTAATTTAGTCCAATTAAATAGCATAAATGCTTACTTTTTTCAATTTAAATCAGGTCAATATTTACTTCATAATTTCAGTCATATATTTCATCAGCTTTCGGTGTTCACTGGATAAGAACACAATGCTATAAAAATCTGATTTTTAATTTTATAAATGAGTTGGTCAAATGAGCCTTTCTAGTATGATGAAAATTATGGGTTCAAGCTAAACGGATTTTTATAGCAAGGTTTTCTAATTTTTCAATCAATGGGTTGCCTAATAAAGTGATATAATGACTAAAATTACAGGTATATCCCTGGTATCTCCACTTCCTTCTAACTCACCCGTGAGGAATCTTTGAAGAGCACGACCTGACGTGAACGTGACCATTTTATCTGTGGACTACTCACCGAGACTGCATATTCAGACAGTTAATCTAGACAGTCGAGTACAGCTTACGGCCTAATTCTGATCTATAGCTCACGAGACAATAAGTTAAGGCCAAGGCTATTAGTTATGAAAGACAAGTTGTTTAAACGAGTTCCAGGAGCGAAGTCTAATTCTGGTAGAGGATGTTTTTGTGCTAAAAATGATAGAAATGAGTTTTTTGATGTCTTGTCGCTGCTGGTCAAATTAGGGAATGAGCAGAAGTCTCAGAACAAGATTGATAATCTAAG
The DNA here is from genome assembly GCA_029168905.1 of Artemia sp. Kazakhstan ARC1039. Taxonomy (NCBI): domain Eukaryota; kingdom Metazoa; phylum Arthropoda; class Branchiopoda; order Anostraca; family Artemiidae; genus Artemia; species Artemia sp. Kazakhstan ARC1039. Next base: position 5,301 of record JAQQPU010013637.1, on the reverse strand, counting down.
GGTGAGTTTCGTTTATTGAACGTACCAGATTCTTAGCTTTTGTATATTTTAAATTGTACTGAAAATTTTTAATCAATCAATCAATCAATTAATTTATTTAAAAGAAACAGAAAGAATTACAGAATTTTAGACCCCCAAAAAGGGTCTTTGGCCTGTGAGAATGGGAAACTAAACATAACATTAAATAATAGCAGTAAAATCAAACAGAAGGACAAGAAGAAAAAAAGAAAAAAACACCTGTTCAGAGTGAGAGACTAAACATAATATTATATAATAGCACTAAAATCCAACAGAAGGACAAGAAGAAAAAAAAGAAAAAAAACTAAACAACACCAAAAAATACCATACCAATCAAAATAAATCAATTGATTAAATTGAAAAGGAAAGAAAGAGAGGAAAAAAGAAGTGAGGAGAGAACTAACTGTCCAGGCATAAGAGGTGGCTGGTTAGCAGTTTTTAAAATTGTCCATAAGAATAACGTTGCCGAATTTTAACTGGTCGGGAATTCTATATGGAGGCACAACATAAAACTAGATTGAAATCTGATCTTATGGTTTTGGTTTTATGAATGAAAATATCCATGTCATATCAGAGAGAAAAAGAAAAATAAGATTCATTTCTTAGTTCAGGACAGAGAAGAACTTCGGTGGAAAAGACTCTAGTTATTTTTTTTTAATAATGACGCAATAGCGCAAAAAACAAAGCTTGGTGATTTCTATGGGAAAGTCTGATGTAAAATTTTGTCTAGAATGGTATTCGGGGCTAAGTAATTTTGAATACAAATACTGTTAGTTTACGTTAGCATAATCTTAATTGCAAGTTTTGTGTGGCAAGTTTTTACCAGGTATAGCCCTGGTTTTACCCAGTTTTACCAAGTTAGTGCTTAGGTATAAACTTGGTTTTACCATGTTTTTACCAACATGACATGTTTTCTTTTACAGATTTAATGAAAGAATACAGAATCGTCATAAAAAATCTTTTTTAATTTGGACCATACAAAATCGAAAGCAGTAAAGGGGCTCAGACTTGTTGGCAACCAAGAATTTATTTAGTTTTTCAACAGTAATTAGACCCTATTTGATTAGAACAAATTTTTTCCTTAACAGTTACAAATAAAGCAAGAAGGCTCTGCAAAAACAAACAAGCAGAGTATGAAAGTATCAAAGAGTATCAAAGAGAACGTAATGAATCACACGACACCTATAACTACTACTACTTTCTTCCTTACTGGTTTAATATAACGAAGAATGTTCGAAGGCGATTCCCGAGCAGGTAATGAATTAAATGACACCTATAGACATTTATTTTTTCTTGCTTATTGGTTTGACATCATGAAGAAGGCTTAACAGTGATTCCATAGGGCACATAGAGGAGCTTTGAATTCTTGCGTGATTGATTTCTCTGTCCTTGATTGAGGATATAAAAATTTTATGGAGAGTTAATTAATGTCGCAGTTTCATAGAGATATTTGATTAGTTTAAATTGATTCAAACTTTACTAGAAAAAATGAACTACTACTTTCGCTATTACGAAACAAGTCTGTTTAACCTTAAGCAACGGTATAAAAGTTTGATTAAGTATTTTTTTTGCTTATATACTACATCAATAGCCTCTAAGATGATTGGATTATGACACTGAATTTATTGGTTTGAAAAAATCATATCGTGGAGTTATATTTAAATGTTCTTTTTGTTATTGACTTTAGAACACAAAGAAATTGACTTTTATAACTGGAAAGTGAATTATAGTATGTTTGACTATAATCAAAGCTTGTGGAGTACTACATTACAGCATATGAACAAACTAGGAGTTTAGAAACGAATGATTACAACAAATAATAAAAGGGCAAAGAATTGAGTACTGTTCAGGAGGAAGGCAGAGAAATACGTAGTTTTTCGTAGTTGAAATATTGCATGTGAAGCGTAGTGTACCTACAGATTTGAATCAAAAACTGTTACCCTAAAATCCCACTTTTCAGTTTAGTAGATTTTGAATGTCCATAATTTTAAGGGGCTTATCACCATCACGAAGATAAGGTTAGGTTCTTCGCGCAGTGGATACCAAGGCATATACCTGATTATGATAAGTGCATACGAAACACTAGAAAGAATGCAATATCATAAGACCACCGTTTGTGAATGAGTAATATTGTGCCTTAAGCATTATTTTTATGTAAATGTGTTTTCAAAGAGAAAAATCCTCTCTCTTCTTCAGGAAAATTATAAAAAGAAGTTGAATTTTTTCTCTTTTATGGAAAAATTCTGAACAATGTGTAACTTTTTTTCTCTTCTCTGGGTAAATTCAGAACAAAAGTTCAATTATTTTTAATTTCTATGAAAGAATTTGAAATGAAGAGGATCTCTAAAATAAAAAAATTCAAATGCCTTAGATTTAAACGGTATCATTACAATAAATGCAAAGGCACATTTTTATTGAAGTAATCTCATATACAATATCACACATTATTAATATTAATCAACAGCTTTAAATGTTTTGAAACTGTTCCATACAATAATTCATCTTGATCTCACTTGAAAGGGGATCTCTCTTTGACAGACCCTTACTTCTAAACCAATACAGTATTCCTCGTTCCATTTCGGATTGTACACAACTTTTGACGCAGTTCCACCTATATGCTCATCACATACATTGTCAATGGTACTAGCTGGTTCAATGATTGTACTCGCTTGTACACCATCATTAACACTATTAACACTTGCAGGTGCTTTATCTTTCATTGAATTGTCTTTATTTCCCTTTGTGGCATAATCTGTCAATGCCCTTTTTATTTTGCTTGTGATTTCACTGTCTGTTACCACATTATTTTGAAACAGGTAACAGTTCCGGCACATAGACAAGATATGGTTTATGATATTGGTAGAAGAGTAGGCATTTCTTTTCCCCTTCGCTTTCATGGGAATGCTAATACTGGAAAGATGGCCATATGATTCATTAACAGGTAGCTTTTTACCTGGACCCTGAGCAAGAAGTTGGTCCTCGTTGTCAACAATTACTTTTAGGCTTACATTATCTTTGAGCAATATAATCTCTGAACATTTTATTCTAGTATATTCATCACTAATAAAATTGAAATTTTTGATACTCCAAAGAAACTTAGTCTCTGGGGTTTATGACAACGTACTCATACATTTCCAATGATGTCACTATTAGTGATTGTATCATCTTTCAAATTTTTATGTTTATGAGAATTTAACGCTACGATAACTCTATCATGAACACACTTTCTTAAAATATGTCATGTTCTCTTTCACAATGAGTTATATGTGCATATCCTTGCAGTCCACTATTAGCACTGATTAAAACAAGTGATAAAGCGTGGCATGCGTCTATAAGTTATTTTCCATGGTTGCCGCGACTTTTGGAGAATATAACACACAGTCTTCTGATGATGTTGATTGTGGTGTGCTAGACTATCTATTAAATATGATAGGGACTATCCAGAACCCTTGAGACTTGACCAGCTCTTGCACCGAAAACGTATGACAAAGTTGAATTGATCCTCTCGCTCTTGTGCATATGTATGTGTGCATGTGTGTGTCTGTGGTATTATTTTCTTATTATGCATGTGTTTTAAAGTTTTTTGAAAATACAGCTTATAACTCATATTAAATATATTTTTCTGCTTAAGATAACCATATCATTCCAAAAAATAAATAACTTCATATCCTTTCTGTAGGTTCCCGCTGAAATACCAGCAGAGGGGATTGATATTGAATCCCCGATGAAGAAAATCGTTTCGCCCTCCAATAACAACGAACCAGACGACTTTATTGATAAGTTATTGAAAAGACTGGTTTGGAGAGGCGATTGTTGATAGTTAAACTCCCTCCAATATTTCAAAGGGGGTTTGGAATGTTAGTTTGGCTCATCCAAGTGTCTTCAAGCCGCATAATGTGCTCCGGAGGGGTTTTGATTGGGTTGACCACCTCACTTCTGATACGGGTATGAAGAATCTGCGCTGGTATAGAATAAAACAAGTTTATTGTACATGTATGCTCCTTCACTGTCTATGTAGAGGTTAGAAAATAGAAGAAGATTGGCTAGAAACAAAAAACAGAAGAGAGTTCCAAAAAAGTGTCACTACAAATATTGTTTTTTCTAAAAGAAAAATTACGACTAGCATATGTATATCATTTTCATTGTTTGTTTCAATAATATCACATGTTAATCTCTTTTTTTATAAGAAGGCTGTATGTAATATCATTTTAAGACATAAGAAAAAAGTTCCAAAATAACTAAGTAAAAAAAAGAATGTGTTGGCTGTAACATTTTCATTTTGTATTTCAAAAATATCACAAGGGATTTTTTTTGTTTTAAGTATATATAATGTCATTTTAAAGATGAAAAAAAGTTGAAAAATTTCAAAGTTAAAAAAGAACCTCCCCTTAATGAATGACCCCCTCCCAAGGGGGTATGGATCTCTGCCATTTTCATTATGATAACGCTTGTATCCATTTTTTGAATCTTCATAACCCCAAAAAGTTTGTATTATGGGGTCCAGTGTATTCATAGTGCACATTATACTACTACTAGCAATGTGAAGGTCCAAGCTAAAAATAATCCATGCATCGAATCATAAAGTTCAAGTATGGTTAACAGGGAGGGGAGTTTTTAAGTGAAAGATGAGAAATGTCATACAATCACCAACAGTTCAATAACTGAAGGGATTGTAAATACTTTTTGATAAAACACAAACTGTTCGAAAAATAGTTCCCTCCACTAAGCATACGACAAAAAGTATTTAGATGACTAACCTGATCCAATGGTAAACCAGAATCTGTATCGAAAGATCTATAACTAGATGTAACTGTTTACAATTCAATCTCTGTTCCAGCAATGATATTATAAAGGTCTATTTTCCATCTTTTATATCCTCACTCAAGGTCAAACTCAATTTTACGATAATCTGATTATCTGTCCAGATGGCTATGCAAGTACCACAGCGCAGTCACGGGAATTATTATGTTGTATCATCGAAAACTGCTTAGTAACTCTCTGCTCAAGGCATTGCGCATTCTGTTTCAGAATGGCACTAAGAAATCCCGGAAACCATACAATGATCTCAATGCATAGCAACTTTTTTTTGTAAAACCTTATGTTATAGAACTCAGAATCTGGCCAACTGGTTATGCACATGCAAAGGCGTAGTCACAGGATTCGTTGACAGGATACGAGGGGTTAAATCCATATAGCTGCAAGTAACTGGGCACAGTCAGAGGATTCGTTGATAGGATAAGAGGGTTTAGGCTAGGGTCCAATAGGCTCTATTATGCCATTATA
>JAQQPU010013636.1:12850-23964 GCA_029168905.1 Artemia sp. Kazakhstan ARC1039 | reverse complement strand
TGATACTGGTTGTCAAATATCTTTCAGCAGCAGGTTGTTCAGACGCAGGTTGTCTTTTACCAGCAAGTTAGCAGCAATTTTTTCTTGTTGTTCAAACGACGTATCATTTTCAATCACTGTTAGTTAAGTTATGCTATGCTGTTTGTACTTTACTTAAACAAATGGCCATTAAATTAGAAGCATTGTCTTCAAGAAATTATAACATTGTTTTCTTAGTGTTCTGGTTACTGTTGGCCCGATATCTAAGTCTTTTAGATCTGCCACTTGGTTTTACCCACTTCTACTTTATACTTGCTGTATAATTACACTCTTTGTCAATATCCTTACAAATATTAAAGTCCTTAGCTACTGCTATTTCACTAACATTTTTAATATCATCATCATTTAATTTGTAACCCATCACACAGAAACTGGGCAGAGCCCAGAAAAAGAAAGAGTAACACATCCAATCAATATTTTGAGATAGCCAACGCTTTAGCGTTGCCTCTAGTAAAGGCCATACGGCTCCGATGTTTTATTATTATTTATTTATTTATTTATTATTATTTTTTTCCCAGAGGCACTTCATATGGAAGGGGTCGTCGTAGAAACTTCAAAGGGGGCTCATTCGATTGGAAATCGAGAGTTCTAGAACTATTTTAATAGTCAAAAGTGATTGGAGGGCAACTAGCCCCCCACCACGCCCATCATTTCCCCAAACACATCCAATCAATATTTTGAGATAGCCATTTTGTTAAGCGTAGTTGATTTCCACATAGAAAATATGTTTTTGAGGAGGACACTCCCCCAAAACCCTCAGGCCAAAGGTTTAAAGTTATGTCCTTGGGGCATATGCGGTTTTTATAGAAGGCGTTGTCGTAGAAACTTCAAAAAGGACTCATTCGATTGGAAATCCAAAGGGGTATTGCCCTTTTTCATAGTCGAAAGTTATTGGAGGGCAACTAGCCCCCTCCCCACGCCCATCATTCCCCCAAACACATCCAATCAAAATTTTGAGATAGTTATTTTGTTTAGCGTAGTTGATTTCCAGATAGAAAATATGTTTTTGAGGAGGACACTCCCCCACAGCCCTCAGGGCAAGGGTTTTGAGTTATGCCTTGGGGGCATATAAGGTTTTTATAGAAGACGTTGTCGTAGAAACTTCAAAAAAGGCTCATTCGATCGGAAATTCAAAAGGATAGTGCTCCTTTTAATAGTCGAAAGTGATTGGAGGACAGCCAACCCCCCTCTTACGCCCACGTTTTCACAAAACACATCCAATGAAAATTTTGAGATAGCCATTTTATTAAACGTAGTTTTAAGTTGAAATTAGGTCTTTGAGGATGACAGGTCCCCCACAGCCCTCAGGGCAAGGGTTTTAAGTTATGCCCTAGAGGCATATAAGGTTTTGTATAAACAACGTTGTCGTAGAAACTTCAGAAAGGGCTCATTCGATTGGAGATTTAAACGGCTAGTTCTTTTTTTCATAGTCGAAAGTGATTCTAAGGCAACTGACACCCCTTCCACGCCCATCATTTCCCCAAACACATCCAATCAAAATATTGATATAGCCATTTTGTTCAACCTGTTTGAAAGTTCTGGAAATTATATGCTTGAGCAGGACACTCACCCCACAGTCTTCAGGGGCAAGGGTTATAAGTTATGCCCTGGGCGCATAGGCCTATATGGTTCTTATGAAAGGAATGCTCGTATAAACTTCAGAGAGGGCTCATTTGATTGGAAATTGGAATTTGTAGTTGAAAGTCACTGTTTAAGCTTCAAAAGATATTGGAGGGTAACCAGCTTCCCCCCTGACCGTTTTTTCCCAAATGCATCCAATAAAAATTTTAAGATAGCTATTTTGTTAAATATAGTTCAAAGATCATATAACAAAAATTCCGGTGTCGACACAACCCCCCAGGGCCCGGGGGCAGGCGTTGTAAGTTATGCCCTGGGGGCATATATGGGTCTTATGGAAGGGATGGTCGTATTAACTTCAAAGAGGGCTCATTTGATTTGAAATTGAAAGTTCTAATTCACTTTTTAAGAATCAAAAGAGATTTGAGGGCACCTAGCCCCTCCCCTCCACGCCCTTTTTTCCTCAAACCCATCCGATAAGAACTGTGAGATACATTTTTTTAATTAGTTCAAAGACCATTTAACGAAATATCAGGGGTCAACACAGCCCCCCAGGGCCCCAGGGCAGGTGTTATAAGTTATTCCCTGGGGGAATATATGGTTCTTATTGAAGGGATGCTCGTAATAAATTCAGAGGTGGCTCATTTGATTGGAAATTGAAAGTTCTAGTTCAGTTTTTTAGAGTCAAAAGAGATTGGAGGGCAAATAGCCCCAATTTTCCCCACGCCCAATTTCCCCCAAATGCATCCAATAAAATTTCGATATAGCCATTTAGTTAAAATTTTTCAAATGTCAGATAACAAAAACTCAGGAACAATATGTGCCCTGGGGCATATATTGTTCGTATGAAAGGGATGCTCGTATAAACTTCAGAGAGGGCTCATTTGATTGGATATTGAAAGTTCGAGCTCACTTTTTAATTGTCCAAAGAGATCCGAGTGCAGATTTCCCCCCACGCCTTCTTTTTCAAAACCTATCTGATGAAAATTTTGAGATAGACATTTTGTTAAAAATAGTTCAAAGGCCGGATAAGAAAAAAATCTGGTGTTAATAGAACCCCCCAGGTCACAGAGGAAGGCGTTCCAAGTTTTGCCCTAAGGGCATGTATGGTTCTTATGAAAGGGATGCTCGTATAAACTTCATAGAGGGCTCATTTGATTGAAAATTGAAAGTTGTAGATCGTTTTCTCAGAGTGAAAAAAAATCGGAAAAAAAGTGAAAAAACTAGTTCACTTTTTAAAAGTCAAGAGAGTTATAATAGCCCCCCCCCCACGCTGTTTTTACCCAAACCCATCCGCTACAAATTTTGAGATAGCCAGTGTTTTGGAAATTGTTCAAAAATTAGATAACAAAAACTCCCCCCAGAGCCCGGGGGATAGGCGTTGTAAGTGTTGTCCTGGGGGCGTATATGGTTCTTATGAAACAAATGCTCGTATAAACTTAAAATGAGGTTCATTTGATTGGAAATTGAAAGTTCTAGTTCAATTTTTAAGAGTCAAAAGATATCTGAGGGCAACTAGCCCCCCCCCCCCACACATCCTTCTTCCCCCAAGACCATCCGATAAAATCTTTATAATAGCCATTTCATTAAAAATAGTTCAAAGGTCAGATAAGAAAAATTCCTCTGTCGACAGAACCCGCCACGGCCTGGAGGCAGGCATTATGAGTGATGCTCTAGGGGCATATATAGTTCTTATGGAAGGGATGGTCGTATAAACTTCGGAGAGAGCTCATTTGATTGGAAATTGAAAGTTCTTGCGCACTTTTTAAGAGTCAAAAGAGATCGGAGGGCAACTAGCCCCCCCCCTCCTCCACGCCCTAAATGAATTATATAATAATTTTGAGATAGACATTTTGTTAAAAATATTTCAAAGTTCAGATAACAAAAAACTCCGGTGTCGACACAGTCCCCCACGGCCCAGGGGTAGACGTTATAAGTTATGCCCTGGAGTATATATGGTTGTTATGGAACGGATGCTCGTATTAACTTCCTAGAGGGATTATTTGACTGGAAATTAAAAGTTGTAATTCACTTTTTAAGAGTCAAAAGTGATTGGAGGGCAGTTGGCCTCCCCCCACACTCCATTTTATTTTTTTCCCAGAGGCACTTAACATAGAAGGGGTTGTCGTTTAAACTTCAAAGGGGGCTAATTCGATTGGAAATCGAGAGTTCTAGTGCCCTTTTTAAGAGGCAAGAGTGATCAGAGGGCAACTAGCCCCCTCCCAAGCCCTTTTCTCCAAATATATCTGATAAAAATTTGAGGTAGCCATTGAGGTAGCCAAAATGACACAGTTAAAAAAATGGCAAAACTATATGAGTCCTGAACAGTCTTGGAAAGTATAAACAACACCAAATTGAATATTTGATGTATAATGATATTCATTGTTGAAAGATTCATCAGTTCAAGAATTTATTTCACTGAAATGGTATTTTTATTTTCAATGCTGTAAGAACTGGAAAACAAAATATTTGTAATATAATCCGTTTTCAGTTAAACGCCAATGATGCAGTAGGCTATTGGTTTTTATGTACAGTTAGGAAAGGAGGCAGTATCCAAACAGTTGTTTGTGGTGAAACTATATTCGTCTTTAACAACTTTAAGAAGAGCTAATAAATTAAACTGAACATTTGATGTATAATGATATTAATTGCTGAAAGCTCATCAGTTCAAAATGTTACTATGATTTTAATGTTTATTTTCAATATTAAGTACAAAAGAAAATATTTGTCATAAAATTGGTTTTCAGTAAAGCGCCAATGACACAGTAGGTTTTAGACTTTTACAGTGAGAGGATGTCATACTCAAAACCCCTATGCCTTCCCAATGCCAGAACATAATTTGCACTTTACTGAAAAAATACAAATGAATGTGAATTGTCAGTTTAATATACATATACTGATATTTAGTAATCAAAATGTTAATATAATTTGATTTATTAAAGTTATAAAATTAAAGCATTTATATATTTTTCAGTAAAGTGCAAATTATGTTCTGGCCTTGGGAAGGCATAGGGGTTTTGAGCCCAGCTTAGGTTAATTTCTGCTCGTTTTGAGTTTGACTCGGTTATTTATTGTAAATTATGTTAGTTTTGGGTTTCATTTATTTATCGATGCTGATTTGTGGTAGTTTCACGCTTGGTAAATTATTTGATTTTATTTTTGCTCATTTTTTTTAATGGAGTTCTTTACTTTTCTTTGAAAAACATATTTTGTGGAAAAAGTTTTTTTGATTAATAATTGAAAAGATCAATTCATATGACAAGGAGTCACTTTACCCTACAAGGGGTCACTTTACCCTACAAGGAGTTCGGTAGTGTGAATGATGTGTGTCGTGATATGAATCTCATCCTTCAGTCAACTTATCTCTAAATCTTTTAAACTTATAAACATTGTAAAACATGAACAATTTTATCCGCAACAGCCGCTCTCTCTAAATGTCCATTTGCAAATTTATCTAGCAAAAAAAAAAAATCTTTTTTTTTTATCCGCAACATAAAAAAACATAAATTTATTTAAAGGCTGCGAAAGCGGGGGGTTTGGGGGGCGGCAGCCCCCAACTGTGCCTCCTAATCCCTGTACGTTTTAAGGTTCGACCTTGTAACTCAGCCTCTTTAACTCTTTAGAAAACGTAGTTTTTTTCAAATAATCAAGAGAATAAGAGTAAAAAAGATGCAATAAGAAAACATAAGAGAAAATTGCAATAAAAAAAGCACAGCTAAAGCTGGGTAATAGAGTCAAAATCTCTTCAAATCCTTCTCAGGATATTCTCAGTTAAAAATTAACACCAGCATTATTATCTCTAAATCTTTTAAACTTATAAACATTGTAAAACATGAACAATTTTATCCGCAACAGCCGCTCTCTCTAAATGTCCATTTGCAAATTTATCTAGCAAAAAAAAAAAATCTAACATGAAAAATCAAGTGCAGCCGAGGTTTGACGAGGTCATGATTATCCTTTGAAAATTGTGTACTACACAATTTTTTTTAGACAAATAAGTGTCTACATAGATGGAACGTTGGTGAGCACGAGCAATAAACTTTAAAATTATGCAAGTTATATAAAATTTCTGTTGATGACTCCAATGTCTTATAAGCTCTTGAGAGGTGTGGGTATTAGATGTGGATAAATAAGAGGCACTGACACTACCAATATATTTAGAGATGCGACAACTAAAGATTTGCATTTATTCGGTAAACTAAATCATGAGATATTTAATACACCTCAAGTGTTGTCTTCCAATGTTAAAACTGATATAAAGCTGCAACTCGTGCCGTCCAATTTTATTTTGCTAAAAGTACTTGGAACTGCACCCGATGTAACAGTTTATCTCAAGTCGGCAATATTTCATGTACGAAAACAGCAAGTTATGAGTTCTGTTGCCTTGGCAATTGAAAACTTAAGAGCCTTTGGAAATAATTTCAGATTGCTCGTTCCTCATACAATCACGAATCAACGACATATTGGAACGGGTATGCGTACCTACACTGATTCATCATTTATAAATGGTGAAATTCCTTCAAAACTTGTTTTGGCTTTTGTAAGAGGTGCTAGCTCCGTTGCAACATGGGTAGATTCCCCACATAAATTTGAACTTTTTGGATTTCCATCGCATGTATGTAAAGTAAATGGAATTCCACTCCTCAAATTATCCTTTGGTAAATCGTACAGGACCTTATATGAAACAATAATGCAATCTCTAGATCGAGATTTACAATTATTCGAAAATGGTATAACCGAAGCAATGTTTGCGAAAATTCATGGTATCATTGCATTGGATTTGTCCGGTACTCAAGATATGAGTATTGTTAAACGGGTACTATACGTTTAGAGTGTATTTTTGCTGAACCATTGGAGGAAAGTTTTGCATTAATCTCGCTAAATCAATTGAAAACTTATTGGGAAATTACTCTTGATGGTAGCGTTCTATTAGACTTGGCACCATGAACAGCAATCAAATAACCGATGTATTCAATTTGGATCCTTACATGTCCAAATACAAATCCTATTGTATACCTTTGGATATCCTGGAGCATATTCACTACGTTAAATATACCATTATTATTGTTAATAGCAGTCCATCAAGTGTAAAAACGGGACATTGGTTATGCATCTTAAAAAAAAACAGAATATATAATTTTTTATCCTCTTGGCCTACCGTATACGTTCCACACGCCTCAAATTAAAATTTTCTTGAACAAATTGGAAAATCTATTATACATAATTTGAAGCGGGCACAAGATTTTTCAACCAAAAATGTGGTTTTCATACATTATTATATTTTGTTCTCTGATGTCGCGGACATACTTACAGTTAGTTCCTCAATATTTATTGGGATAATCATCGATTGAACAACTTTCTAGCTGAAAATACTCTTTCTTACCTATACAATATGAGTTTCGGTGCCCTAAGAGTGAAATGCTTTAAAAATGTATGTAAATTTGTTTATTAATACAATGTGTATGTACAGATCACTGTGACCTTTTAGATTTCTTCTTCTACGTATAGGTAATCATCAGAAACGATAAGTGGCGGCAGCTCGTCAGGATTTAAATTGTATTCATCTTGGCATGCAAAGTCAGGGTCACATTTTCTACAACATACTATAACTTCATTTTTATTTGATCTCTTTGTAAATTCAATATTACTATTCTGATTCATATTATAAAATTCACTTGTTTTAATTTTCTTATTTGAAGCAATGTCACATACAAAGTTCTCATATAAATAATTGCTTACTGTAAAAGCCAAATAAAAGTCTGTAGGTTTATGATAATAGTAGCCAGTATCTTCAGAGTCATGTCGTGAAAACCAGACTCTTTTATTATTCCAGCAACTGAAGCGTAGATCAGGTTTTTCTTCCAAAAAAAAATTAAAACCACGACAATACCAGTCTCTTAAAAATAAACTGAACTCACTTTTAGTTGTTTTTTTTTGCAATCACGCCAGGGTAAGTATTTTCCTATTGATCAAATTTATCATAGTAGCAATTGGAGCATAACAAACCTCTAGTATGAGAGTCACAATCTCTTCAAGACAGGAATAACAGTCTTTAATTTGCCCAATATATCCTTTATGCAATTTACATGGATTGCATAATCTTCACTTTTCATTATAGTCATCACCATAGGTACAATTATTACAGGATGACCAGCTGCCCAATGTAAACAAGCATAAAGGACATGTGTAAAACATTTTTTGAAGTTGACTGTCTCACTTCTGGAAAGAAACTGACCCACGATCAATAAAATGTCTTCTAGGAGGAGTGACGTCACAAAACTTGTTTAGACACGATTTCTTACAGAATGGGCGTCTAAGTAGTTGATAAAAGCAAAACCAAAATACTATTTTGTTTTGTCTCAATTAATATATCTATAAATTGAGTAAAAGTAGCTGGACCACGATGATAAAGTTTCATACAATAGTCCAAGATGGGGAATCAGTTCCCGTTATATCGTTAAGCATTTCTCGAGAAAATGTTTTTCTTTGATGAGATAATTATAGAAAATCATCATCTATAATTAACCATTCTTCCAATTTTATTAGATTCCGTAAGATTTTCTGGTTTTCAAATCTAGCTATTTTAACACTCTGGCTGCCAATTACCGACTAAGAATCTCGCTAGTAGCAAACCGATTCTTATATATTGTTTTCTTCAATATATTTTGCTAACGCTTTTAATCTATCTTGTAGTATCTGTGTATGCACTATATTAACTTTAGCCGCAAAACATAATTGTTCTTCCGATTTGAATTTGTTTAATTATATAACAAATCCTGCATAAATCTTTTCCATTTTGAGGTTAGTCGGAAACCCCTTGTATTTTCCACAGCTACTTTAGGCACTCTAGGTTCCATTTCACTAATAGTTTCAATATTCAATCATGTACAAGCATCCATTACAATATCCTTGATGTTGACACGCTGAACTCTTTTTTAATACTGAAACAAGATTACGTCATCTGGAACCACTTTACCCAGATACAAGGGACTAGGAGCTACACTTAGAATTCCTTCTTATTACTAGTTGTGTATTATAGCGAAAACACTCCGATTATTCATATAAAAAGTACTGAAACACCTGGAATCCCAGGAATCTTGCCAGGGCACGTTGTCAGTATCTTGCCATGGCTGTAGTGACGTCACAAGACTGTGGTGGAAACCCTATGAGACAAGGAAGGGCATGCGTTTGAAAGCAGACTGGGGTTATTACTTTTATTAGAGTTTCTTGTTCTGAAGTCTGCCTTTCGGAATTCAACAATTTTTTAAGAACCATTTAATACACCTTTCCAAGATAATCATTATAAAATACTTACAAAATTCAAAATGTAGGGGGATCGGGTTTTCTCCTTCTTAATCTTTCGCTCGTAACGTTAAAGTTTCTTAGAGCTTTAAAGAAGTAGCTCATTCCAATTAAACGGCACTTTTGTTCCAGTATCTATTCTGATAGAATAGGGATAAACCGTCAAACTGTAGTGTAAACAGCAAGAGATTGAGGGGGGTAGGCCCCTCATATATTGAGTAATAAATTCTCGTTTAAAGCTTTAACGTTAGTACTTACAGATGAAAAAAACTGTTTTCTTAATTGATTTTTGATCGTTTTTTTCCGCGGAGAATTTTCCTATGTAAAGTTCCTCCCTGATACAATCCCCCCCCCCCCAGAAGATTCCCACCGACAATTCTCTCCTCACAAAAAATTACCCCTTGGAAAAATCAGTTCGGATAAAACTAAATGCTTCACACTGGGCAATGACTGGTAAAATTCAAAATATTTTACACATCTGATGGTCCGTTTTGACTTAAATCACACAGTATTAGAAATACATTTTCTAGTGGTAAACATTTTTCTATGTATTAACACTAATTTGGAAATATAATATTAGGGTTACAGCAGTATTTATTAATATTCACAGAGAAATTAAATTTGTCAACAAGTTTTCTAAAAACCTTATTTATAAATCTGTCTTCTAAAAAAAAAAAACTTTCTCATCAATACAATTTTTGGAGAGCCCTGAAATAGAGGTCTAGGTTAATTCAAACCTCTCTAGGCTGGAGCTCTGAAAATGTGGGTCTCTGCTTGCCTTCAACCGTTTAAAATAAAGAAATTAAATTTTCAATTAATAGTGAGTACCAACATCAAAAATTAAAAGCGACAGAAATTATTACGTATATGATACGGCCTGCTCTGTCCTCAATATCTCGCTCTTTGTGCTAAATTTTTTTCAAGAACTTATAAAAAAAATAAATACTCTACACGGATATCTCACATGGAGATCCCTCAAAGTAGTGTTGAATGATGTGGGCTCAGCAGCATTTCCAGTGACGTGTGGAGTACCAAAAGGATCAGTGTTAGGTCCGCTTCTTTATCTCATCTATGTTGATCTCATGCGTGTTTGTTTGAAAGATGTGTGTCTTATCTTGTTTGCTGTTGATACCGTTTTAACCGTGTTTGCCTCATCTGTGAAGGACCCGGTGAGAAAAGCGAATCTCGCGTTGGAAAGGCTGGAGATTTTCACTTTATTATGTCTATTGTGTGTAAATGTTCGCAAGACATTTTTAATGACATTTCATGGAGTTGGTACACCACTAGATGTGTCTGACCAGTTAACTTTATGTGGTAATCTAGTTTAGGAATTTGATCATCTCCGTTACCTTGATTTTTATCTTGATCGCCATCTGGCATGGAAGTGTCACAGTGACGCAATTTCATCAGAAATTGCCCGTGGAATAGGAATACTTCGACATCTACAGCACTTTCTTCCTCAAAAAATACTTTTAACTATATATTAATCGTTGGTTTATCCATATCTCCTACGATTGCCTCCTATGGAGCAGTAGCTTCTTACTCAACTATAGAAGAGTGCAAGTTCTACAAAATAAAGCTGTTTGAACAATCGATAGGTATGTCCAGGATATACAAAACACATGTGCTTGTTTTTGGTCCCTGAAGCTCCTTAATGTAGGTCAGATAAGAGATTACCAAGCTGCAGTATTTGTGTTTCAGTGTAAGAATGGTTTAACCCCTGATGTTTTTAAGAATTTTTACAAAATTAATAGAAACCTGCATAATTATGGAACTAGGCAAAGTGATAATATAGTTTGTTGATGTGCGTCGTGGTACCAGGTTTTCATTTTCAATAAAACACCTTGGCCCTTCAGTATGGAATGAGCTACCATTGAGCATTAGAGCGGTGGAACAGGTACCTCAATTTAATAAGAATTTAAAAGACTATTTTTGGGGGGGATTTTGTTAAATTTTATTATGGCTGTTAGGTTGGGCAGGGGAGGAAGAGGAGCTGGCGAGGTGAGGGTAAGCTGGGAAGTTAAGGGTGAGTAGGGGCTAAGGTAAGGTTGGAAGGGCAGGCTGGGGGAGGGGGAGAGAGAGTTGAGTATTAAAAGTGACCCTGAATGGATTTGTTATTATTATTTTTCTTTTATATTTTATTTATCAATTATTATTTTTAATTCAGTTATTTATTTATTTATCTATATTTTTTT
>JAQQPU010013635.1:0-23970 GCA_029168905.1 Artemia sp. Kazakhstan ARC1039 | reverse complement strand
ATGTTTCAAAGTTCATTTTGGATCTTTTTCATTGAAATGCAAGAGTTCTCTTGATTTTTCAGTTTATCTTGGATGTTTTTCATTGAAATGTAAGAGTTGGAATATTTCAGTAGTGTTTTGTCATGGTTTACCTTGTCACTGTTACATTCTCTTGATGTTTCAAAGTTCGTTTGGATTTTTTTATTGAAATGTAAGAGTTGGAATATTTCAGTAGTGTTTTGTAGTGGTTTACATTGTCACTGTTACATTCTCTTGATGTTTCAAAGTTCATTTTGGATCCTATTCGTTGAAATGTAAGACTTGGGATATTTCAGTAGTGTTTTGTTGTGGCTTACATTGTCACTGTTACATTCTGAAGATGTTTCAAAGTTCATTTTGGATTTTTTTTTTTCGTTGAAGTGTAAGAGTTGTAATGTTTCAGTAGTGTTTTGTCGTGAGTTACCTTGTCACTATTACATTGTCTTGATGTCTCAAAGTTCAGTTTGGATTTTTTTCGTTGAAATGTAAGAGTTGGAATATTTCAGTAGTGTTTTGTCGTTAGTTACCATGTCACTGTTACATTCTCATGATGTTTCAAAGTTCATTTTGGATCTTTTTCATTGAAATGCGCGAGTTGGATTATTTCAGTAGTATTTTGTCATGGTTTACCATGTCAGTGTTACATTCTCTTGATGTTTCAAAGTTCGTTTTGGATTTTTTCCTTGAAATACAAGAGTTGGAATATTTCAAAAGTGTTTCGTCGTGGTTTACCATGTCACTGTTACATTCTCTTGACATTTCAAAGTCCATTTCGGATTTTTTTTTTCGTTGAAATGCAAGAGTTAGATTATTTCAGTAGTGTTTTGTCGTGGTTTACCATATCACTGTTACATTCTCTTGATGCTTCAAAGTTCATTTTTTTTATTGAAATATAAGGGTTGGATTATTTCAGTAGTGTTTCATCGTGGTTTACCTTGTCACTGTTACATTCTCTTAATGTTTCAAAGTTCATTTTGGATTTTTTTTTTGTTGAAATGTAAGAGTTGGAATATTTCAGTAGTGTTTTGTCGTGAGTTATCATGTCACTGGCATATTTCAGTAGTGTTTTGTCATGATTTACCTTGTCACTGTTACACTCTCTTGAGGCTTCAATGTTCATTTTGAATTTCTTTTTTCGTTGAAATGTAAGAGATGGAATATTTCAGTAGTGTTTTGTCGCAGTTTACCTTGTCACTGTTACATTCGCTTGATGTTTCAAATTCATTTGGATGTTTTTCATTGAAATGTAAGAGTTGGAATATTTCAGTAGTGTTTTGTCATGGTTTACCTTGTCACTGTTACATTCTCTTGATTTTTCAGTTCATCTTGGATGTTTTTCATTGAAATGTAAGAGGTGGAATATTTCAGTAGTGTTTTGTCATGGTTTACCTTGTCACTGTTACATTCTTTTGATGTTTCAAAGTTCATTTTGGATCTTTTTCGTTGAAATGCAAGAGTTGGGTTATTTCAGTAGTGTTTTGTTGAAGCTTTTGTTGAAGTTTCTATGACAACACTTTCTATAAAACCTTATATGCCCCCAGGGCATAACTTACAACCCTTTCCCTGAGGGCTCTGAGGTGGGTTATTATCCTCGAAGAAGTAATTTCTAAAACTTTCAACTACTTTGAACAAAATGAATATTTCAAAATTTTGATTGCACGTGTTTGCAGGAATGGTGGGTGTGAAAGGGGGTTAGTTGCCTTCTAATTACTTTCAACTATTAAAAAGGACACTAGCCCTTTGAATTTCCAATCGAATGAGCCCTTTTTCAAGTTTATAAGACAACACTTTCTATAAGAACCTTATATGCCCCCGGGACATAAATTACAACCCTTGGCCTGAAAACTGTGGGAGGAGTGTCCAGCTAAAAGATATAATTTCCGGACCTTTCAACTGCGTTAAATAAAATAGCTATCTCAAAATTTTGGCTGGATGTGTTGGGGGAAATGGTGGGCATAGAAGGGGTGTTCGTTGCCCTCCAATCATTTTCGACAATTAAAAAAGGGCACTAACCGTTTCAATTTCCAATCGAATGAGCCCTTTTTGAAGTTTCTACGACAACGCTTTCTATAAAAACCTTACCTCCCGCCCGTTCATAATTTACAACCCTTGGCCGGAGGGCTGTGGGGGGGGGGGGGGGTTGTAATCCTCAAACACCTAGTTTCCAGAAATTTCAACTAAGTGAACAAAATGGCTATCTCAAAATTTTGATTTGATGTGTTTGGGGAAAAGATGGGCGTGAGAGGGGGGGCTTAGTTCCCCTCCAATCACTTTCGACTATTAAAAAGGGCACTAGCCCTTTGAATTTTCAATCGAATAAGCCTTTTTGAAGTTTCTACAACAACGCTTTCTATAAAAATCTTATATGCCCCCAGGGCATAACTTACAACCCTTGCCCTGAGGGATGTGGGGGAGTGTCCTCCTCAAAAACCCAATTTCTATCTGAAAATGAACTACGCTAAACAAAATGGCTGTCTCAAAATTTTGATTGGATATGTTTTGGGAAATGGTGGGTGTGAAAGGGGTGTTAGTTGCCTTCCAATCACTTTCGACTATTCAAAAGAGCACTAACACTGGGGTTGAGAAGTCTTTGTCCAAGGGGCATGGGTTCGATCCCTGATGTGGCCAGTTATTTGGTTCTAGACGTGGGTCAGTGGTGTGACTCTGTAAGCTTAGCCAGAGTCGACCCAGCTCTAAATGGGTACCTGGAAATCTGGGGAAGGTTAGCAGGAAGGGTGTGCAAAGGCACAGGATGGCTGGCCCCCAGCCCCCCATTGCACTTCCTGGCTGAAGGGCCAAGAAACAGAGATCAGCACCGCCGGTTTGGACCTTAAGGGTCTAGTGCCGTCATGCTTACTTATTACTTACTAGCCATTCCAATTTCCAATCGAATGAGCTCTTTTCGTAGTTTCTACGACAAGTCCTTCGATACGGAGTGTCCTGGTATCGAAAAAAAAAAATGCATGGTGCCAACATCATTCTTTACTTAGGCAGTGCGATTGCGCTGAATTTGACAAGACTATGCCAATATAAAACGAACAGAAAATAATTTTAAAAAAACTTTTTCCCCAAATATAAGTTCTTCAAAAAAAAAAATAAAGAACTCCATTAAATCAAAAATGAACAAAAATAGAATCAAATAATCTACCAGTTATACAACTACCACAAATCAGTATCAACAAATAAATGAAACCCAAAACAAACAGAAATTAAAACAAATAACAGAGTTAAACTCAAAACGAGCAGAAATTAATATGAGGGGAATTCTAAACCACTATGCTTTCTAAAAGCCAGAATATAATTTACGCTTTACTGAAAAAAATTCTTTTAAATTTTTTTATTTTTGTAACTTTAACTAAATCAGAAATTAATTAAGATTTTAAGGAATAAAATATCAGCATTATATTAAACTGACAATGCACATTTTTTCATTAAATTCATTTGAATGTTTTTCAGTAAAGTACTAACTATATTCTGGCTTTTAGAAAGCATAGGGGTTTAGAACCCTACTCATATTGATTTCTTCTCGTTTTCAGTTATATTCTTTTATTTATTTTAATTTGTGTTTGTTTTGGGTTTCATTTATTTATTGATACTGATATGGGGTAGTGGTATGCTTGGTATATTATTTGATTCTATTTTTGTTCATTTTTGGTTTAATGGAGTTCTTCACTTTTTTTTGAAGAACTTATTTTGTGGGAAAAGTTTTGTTTAATTAATATATTGAAAAACACTGCATGTATGCGCGCTGTCCAATGACCGTATCAGCAGTATATAAAGAACGACTTTAGAGTGTTATGTTTGAATTTTCAGGTCATGCTTAGGGGCATTTTGAGCTAATAAAACTGCATAACCTGCAAACTACTACTACTAGTAGTAGTAGTATTAGTATTACTGCTGTTATTATTAATATTACTAAGGCTAATGGTATTAATGTGGGACTTTCAAGGTGGAGCTTTTTGAGAGGATGCTAGGCTATATCAAAACACAATATCTGCATTCAGGTTATCAATAGGACGTATCAGAATCATTTCAGAAACAGATTAAAGTATCAAGTTGAAACTCTGAGCGTATGATGAGGGGATATTGTACTAGACCAAAAGGGAAAATGTTAATACCATTGCAGTTATAAAATAGAAACTTTCACTGCTACTACTACTACTACTACTACTACTTCTAACAACTCACCGCAGCATCAAGCCGCTTGAGGCCAGCACAGCTACCAACGCTACTCCTCCATCCGAATCTATCAAAAGCCTTCCTACACCCTCCCAGGTGGTTTCCATTCCCTTTAAATCTTTCTTTATGATATCCTCCCACCCCTACCGTGGACGACCTCCTTTCTGTTTAACCCTAGACGGTTGGCCGAAAAGGAAAATCTTTGGTAATCTGTAATCCGACATCCGCAGAACGTGCCCTAGCCATCTCAACCTTTCTTTCATTATAGCCCTAGAAAGCGGAATTGGACCATTCTTTTCGTAGAGCCTACTAATTGAAATACCGTCAGTCAGCCGGGTACCCAATACAATCCGTAGGCAATTTCTCTGGAAAACATCTAGCAAATCTTCATCCGATTTTCGGAGTGCCCATGCTTCAGAGCCATATTTGAGCACTGTCATCACTGTAGCTTCTAATATTCTACTCTTGGTTTGCAGACAGTTACGCACGCTCCACCTCCATCCCAATCTATTCAAAGCATCCCTTTTTACACCTGCCCACGAAGTTCCCATTTCCTTTAAATTTTTCTTTACGAAGTCCTCCCACCCCAGATGAGGTCGACCTGCTTTAGTTTAGCCCTAGACAGTTGGCCAAAAAGAACAATCTTCGGCAATCTGTCATCCTTCATTCGCACAACTTACCCTAGCCACCTCAACATTTCTTTCATTATAGCCCTAGAGAGTGGTATTCAACCATATTTTTCGTATAGCCTATTGTTTGAAATACGGGCGGTCAGCCGGGTACCCAGAACAATTTCTCTGGAAAACATCTAGCAAATTTTCATCCACTTTTCGGAGCGTCTATGCTTCAGAGCCATATTTGACCACTGTCATCACTGTAGCTTACAATATTCTAATCTTGGTTTTGCAGACTTATCTTTCTATTCTTCCAAACTTTTTATTGTAAAAAAAACACCCTGAGCCTTGGCTATTCTACTTTTAACGTCTTTACTACTCCCACCATCTTTGCTAATAATACTACCAAGGTAAGTGAAGCTGTCCAACTGATCAATCTTTTCGTTACCCAATGTCACCTTTTCAAATTTACTTACTCCTTGATTTAGTGACTTAGTCTTCTTAACATTAATTTTTAAACATATTCTAGCACCCTGAACTCGCAAATCCTCTTAAAATTCATTTATTTTGCTCACACTTTCATCTAGGATGATTAAATCATCAGCATAATCCAAGAAAAAGAAAGTTTTTCCTCCTATTTGATTCTGTGGTCTCCCATTGCTTATCCTGTGCTATTTAAAACAAAGTACTTCAAAATGATCTATGTAAAGGGGGATAGAACACAACCCTGATTAACTCCTGATTTAATACGAAACCAGCTGCTAACCTCATTTCCTGCCTTAACCGCAGCAGTTTCCTCCTTAGCAAAATGTTTCCTCATTTCCTACCTTAACAAAATGGTCTTGTCTGTAGTACTAATTACTTTAATGTATTTGTATGGTATTATTGGCTGCGCAATAGTGCTGCCGCGTAAAAAACGATGTTGGCACAATGCATTTTTTTTGCTAGACCAGGGCACTTTGTATCGAAGGAGTTGTCGTAGAAACTTCGAAAAGGGATCATTCGGTTGGAAATTGACTGGCTAGTGCCCTTTTTAATAATCAAAAGTAACTGCAGGGCAAATAACAACCCTTTCACGCCCACTATTTCCCCATACACATCCAATAAAAATTTTGAGATAGCCATTTTTTCAGCGTAGTTGATTTCCAGAGAGCAAGTATGTTTTTGAGAAGGACACTCCCCCCAAAGCCTTCAGGAAAAGGGTTGTAAGTTATGCCCAAGGGGTATATAAGGTTTTTATAGAAATCTTTGTCGCAGAAACTTCAAAAAGGGCTCACTCGATTGGAAGTTCAAAGGGCTAGTGCCCTTTTCAATATTCGAAAGTAATAGGACGGCAACTAACCCCCCTCTCACGCCCATCTTTTCCCCAAACACATCCGATCAAAATTTTGAGATAGCCATTGTGTTCAACGTAGTTGAAAGTTCTAGAAATTAGGTTTTTGAAGATGACAACCCCCCACAGCCCTCAGGGTAAGGGCTGAAAGTTACGCCCTGGGTTGTAAAAATTTCAAAAAGGGCTCATTCGATTGGAAATTGAAATGGCTGGTGCCTCTTTAGTAGTCGAAAGAGATTGGAGGGCAACTACCCCCCCCCCCTCTCACGCCCACCATTTCCCCAAACACATCCAATCGAAATTTTGAGATAGACATTTTGTTCAACGTAGCTGAAATATCAGGAAAATATGTCTTTGAGGATAACACTCCCCCCACAGCCCTCAGGGCAAGGGTTGTTAGTTATGCCCTGGGGGCACATAAGGTTTTTATTGAAAGCTTTGTCGTAGAAACTTGAAAAAGGGCTCACTCGATTGGAAATTGAAAGGGCTAGTCCCCTTTTTAATAGTTGAAAGTAATTGGAGGGCAACTAACCCTCCTGTCAGGCCCACCATTTCCCTAAACACATGCAATCAAAATTTTGAGATATCGATTTTGCTCAACGTAGTTAAAAGTTCTGTAAAGTAGGTAATTAAGGATGATAACCCCCCTCAGAGCCATCAAGGCAAAGGTCGTAAGTTATTCCCTGGGGGCATATAAGGTTTTTATAGAAATTGTTGTCGTAGAAACTTCAAAAAAGCTTATTTGATTGGAAATTGCAAGAGCTAGTGCCCTTTTTAATAGTCGAAAGTGATCGGAGAGCAACTATCCACCCTCTCATGCTCACCATTTCCCCAAACACATGCAATCAAAATTTTGAGATATCCATTTTGTTCAACGTAGTTAAAAGTTCTGAAAATTAGGTCATTAGGAGGATAACCCCCTCAGAGCCCTTAGGGCAAGGTTTGTAAGATATGCCCTCGGGACATATAATGTTTTTTTTTATAAAAAGTGTTTTCGTAGAAACTTCAAAAAGGTCTCATTCGATTGGAAATTCCAAGGGCTAGTGGCCTTTTTAATAGTCGAAAGTGATCAGAGGGCCACTAAACCCCTTCTAACCCCCACCATTTTCCCAAACACATCCAATCAAAATTTTGAGATAGACATTTTGTTCAACTTAGTGGAATGGTCCGGAAATTATGTCTTTGAGGATGAAACTCCACCTACAGCCCTCAGGGCAAGGGTTGTAAGTTATACCCTGGGGGCACATAAGGTTTTTATAGAAAGCGTTGTCGTAAAATTTCAAAAAGGACTCACTCGATTGGAAATTGAAAGTACTAGTGCCCTTTGTAATAGTTGAAAGTAATTGGAGGGTAACTATCCCCACCCCCCTCTCACGCCCAATATTTCCCCAAACACATGCAATCAAAATTTTGAGATATTCATTTTGTTCAAGATAGTTAAAAGTTCTGGAAATTAGGTCTTTGAGGATGATAACCCCCTTAGAGCCCTCAGGACAAGGGTTGTAAGTTGTGCCCTGGGGGCATATAAGGTTTTATAGAAAGTGTGGTTGTAGAATTTCAATAAAAGATCATTTGATTGGAAATTAAAAGTGCTAGTGCCCTTTTTAATAGTCAAAAGTGATTGGAGAGCAGCTAACCCCCCTCTCACGCCCACCATTTCCCCAACTATATCCAATTAAAATTGTGAGATAGGCATTTTCTTCAACGTAGTTAAAAGCTTTGAAAATTATGTCTTTGAGGATGACAAACCCCCCAAACCTCTCAGGGCAAGGGTTGTAAGTTATGCCCTGGTGGCATATGAGGTTTTTACAGAAAGCGTTTCCGTAGAAACTTCAAAAAGGGCTCATTCGATTGGAAATTAAAAGGGGTTGTGTCCTTTTTAATGATCGAAAGTGATTGGAGGGCAACAAACCCCCCTCTCATGCCCACCATTTCCCCAAACACATCCAATCAAATTTTGAGATAGCCAATTTGTTCAATGTAGTTGAAAGTTCTAGAAATTAGGTTTTTGAAGATGACAACCCCTCAGGGTAAGGGCTGAAAATTACGCCCTGGGTTGTAAAAATTTCAAAAGGGCTCATTCGATTGGAAATTGAAATGGCTGGTGCCTCTTTAGTAGTCGAAAGAGATTGGAGGGCAACTAACCCCCCTCTCACGCCCACCATTTCGCCAAACACATCCAATCAAAATTTTGAGATAGACATTTTGTTCAACGTAGCTGAAATATCTGGAAATTATGTCTTTGAGGATGACACTCCCCCACAGCCCTCAGGGCAAGGGTTGTTAGTTATGCCCTGGGGGCACATAAGGTTTTTATTGAAAGCTTTGTCGTAGAAACTTGAAAAAGGGCTCACTCGATTGGAAATTCAAAGGGCTAGTCCTCTTTTTAATAGTTGAAAGTAATTGGAGGGCAACTAACTCCCCTCTCATGCCCACCATTTCCCTAAACACATGCAATCAAAATTTTGAGATATCGATTTTGTTCAACGTAGTTAAAAGTTCTGGAAAGTAGGTAATTAAGGATGATAACCCCCTCAGAGCCATCAGGGCAAAGGTTGTAAGTTATTCCCTGGGGGCATATAAGGTTTTTACAGAAAGCGTTTCCGTAGAGATTTCAAAAAGGGCTCATTCGATTGGAAATTAAAAGGGGTTGTGTCCTTTTTAATGATCGAAAGTGATTGGAGGGCAACTAACCCCCCTCTCATGCCCATCATTTCCCCAAACACATCCAATCAAAATTTTGAGATATCCATTTTGTTCAACGTAGATGGAAGTTCTGGAAATCAGGTTTTTGAGGATAACAACCACCCCTACCCCCCAAAGCTTTTAAGGCATTTGTTGTAAGTTATGCCCTGGGGACATTGTTTTTTATAGAGAACATTGTCGTAGAAACTTCAAAAAAGAATCATTCAATTGGAAAATGAAAGGGCTAGTTCTAATTTTAATAGGCTACTCGAAACTGATTGGAGGTCAGATAACCCCCTCTCATGCCCACCATCTCCCAAAACACATCCAATCAAAATTTTGAGATAGCCATTTTTCCACGTGGTTGAAAGTTCTGGATATTATGTCTTTGAGGATGATACCCCCCCTCCCCACACCCATCAGGGCAAGGGCTGTTAATTTAGCCCTGGGGGCATATAAGGTTTTTATAGAGAGCTTTGTCATAGAAACTTCGTAAACTTCAAAATTTCGAAGGGGTAGTGTCCTTTTTAATAGTGAAAAGTGATTGGAGGAAAACCAACACCCCTCCGACGCCCACCCTTTCCCCAAACACATCCAATAAAAAGTATACTAAAAAAAAATTGTTTTAAATTTTTCATATTTGTAACTTTAAGACATCAAAAACTGATTAAAATTTTAAGGAATAAATATAATATCAGCATATGTATATTAAACTGACAATGTACATTTTTTTCAGTAAATTCATTTGAATTTTTTTCAGTAAAGTACAAATTATATTCTGGCTTTTAGAAAGCATAGGGTTTAGATCCGTACTCAGATTACATTCTGCTCGGTTCGAGTTTGACTTATTTGAATTTCTGTTTGTTTTGGGTTTCATTTATTTATTGATACTGATTTGTGGCAGTTGTATGCTTGGTAGATTATTTGATTCTATTTCTGTTCATTTTTGGTTTAATGGAGTTTTTTACTTTTTTTTTGAAAAACTTATTTTGTACCACAATTTTTTTGATTAATATCATACAAGGATAAGACCTTCGCTAAAGCTCTTCTATCAACAGAATTGAACACTTGCTCATAATCTATGAAACTGAGGCCAATGTTGCTTCAAAATTCGACCAAAGGGCACTATTTGTTTGCTGGTTCCCAATAAGACGTCTCAGCAATATCTCTTGAACAACAGAGGGTATTAAGTTAAAATTTTCAGGTCTGCTACAAGTTCTTATAAATAAACTAAAATCAAAAGAGTCTAAGTGCATCCAAGTTGTCAAAAGAGCATAGACACAAAGTTTTGGGAATGGTATTGAATTTTGTTTTTCAAGAAAAATTGAGGAAGTATAAAACTAAATGAAATAAAGCTATGTGTGTCCGGATTTTCAAAAAGGGGGTGTTATTAAAAACTGTTGAAAAAGATTTTTCAGCATAAAAATAGTAGGACAAACTATGGATTCTTATAGAAATTATTGTAAAAACTTTTTCCACCAAAAATTTTGTCAAAGACAAGTAAAGAGCTCCATTAAACTGAAAATGAGCAGAAATAAAATCAAATAATCTTCCAAGCATGAAACTACCACAAATCACCATCAGTAAATAAATAAAACTCAAAACGAACAAAAATTACAATAAATGACCAAGCTAAACTCAAAACGAACATTAACATGACTGAGGCTAACGAACCCCATGCCTTCTCAAGACCAGAACATAATTTGCAGTTTACTGAAAAAAAAATGACTGTGGATTGTTACTTTAATATATATATACAGAAATTTATTCCTTAAAGTTTTAATAATCTTTAATTTATTAAAGCAAAAATAAATAAAACTTTTAAAATTATTTTATTTTCAGTAAAGTGCAAATTATATTCTGGTCTTTAGTCAACCCTGGGGTATTTGTTATATGTTCTTTGGACCATTTTTTGAAAAATGGTTATCTCATTATTTTGATCAGATATATTTGGGTAAATGAGGGCGTCAGGTGGGAGTGGGGTGGGATAGTTGCTCTCTATCACTTTTGACTCTTAAAAGGGAACTAAAAATTTAAATTTTGAATTAAATGAGCCTCCTCTAAAGTTTATACGACTACTCCTTCCATAAAAACCATATATGCCTTCTTGTCATAACTTACAATCCTTACCCCAGGCTCTGGGGGTTTGTTTCAACCCTGAAGGGCTTGTTATATAATTTTTAGACTATTTTGAACAAAACATCTATCTCAAAATTTCTATAGGATGCATATGGAGAAAAGAAGACGGGGGTGGGGGGGCCCCCTAGTTACCCTCCTGTCTCTTTTGACTTTTAAAAAGAACACTAGGACTTATGATTTTAATTGAATGAGTCACTTCCGAATTTTATGCTCATATATGACTGTCTCCAAATTTTGGTCAGAATAATTTGCGGAAAAAGTTCGTGAGGGGGATGGAGGGGGGGTTGGGTTGTCGTCCGATCACTCTTCACTTTTAAAAGGGAGCTAGAATGTTTTATTCTTACACAGAGTCTTCTCCAAAGTCTGTATGACCACCCTTTTCAGAAAAATCTGGGCAACTAGTTAACAGTGAGCAACTAGTATAGCTTATAGCCCTTGCCCTGACGGCCAAGGGGGGTAGTAATCCCCAAACACATAATTAATGGACTTTTCAATAAGATTGACAAAATGGCTATCTCAGAATTTTGATTAGATGTGTTTGGGGAAGTGATGGGCTTGGAGGGAGCTAGTTGCTCTCCAGTTACTTTCGACTATTAGAAAGGAAACTATAAATCCTGATTACCAGTGTAATGAGCCCCTCCGAAGTTTATAAGACCTTCCTTTGTATAAAACCCTCATATACCCCCAGGACATAACTCACAACCCTTGCCCTGAGGGCTGTGGGTGAGTTGCCATCCACAAAGACCTAATTTCTAGAACTTTTAACTACGTTGAACAAAATGAATATCTCAAAATTTTGATTGGATGTGTTTAGGGAAATGACGGGCGTAGAGAAGGTTGGTTACCCTCCAATCACTTTTGACAAGTTAAAGGAGCACTAGATCTCTCAATTTCCAACCGGATGAGCCCTTTTCGAAGTTCCTATGATAACTCCTTCTATACGAAATGCCCTGGTTTAAAAAAAAATAATAAATAAATAATACATTGTGCTCACATCGCTCTTTACTTAGGCAGCACTATTGCGTTGCCTATGAAAAAACGAAAATATTTAAAATATTCTTTTCCTTTCCCATGAAAAAGACTATGTCAAGTTTCGATTTAGTTTTAGTGTCCTTTGATTTAGTTTTAAAGAATGTCAGTAAAAAACTTTTCGCAAAATATGTTTTTCAAAGAAAAGTAAAGAGCTACAATGAACCAAAAATGACGAGAAATTATTTTCATAATTTTTCAATTGTAAACCTACCACACGTCACCATCAATAAATTAATTAAACATAAAATTAACAGAAATTACAATAAACAACTGATTCAAACTCAAAAGGAGTGGAAACTAATATGAGTTGGCCTACGCCCTACTTTCTGTTCGTTTTTGGGTTTCATTAATTTATTGATGGTTATTTGTCGTAGTTTTATGCTTGAAAAATCATTTGACTTTATTTTTGCTGATTTTTGGTTTAAGGTAGCTCTTTGCTCTTCTTTGAAAAACTCCTTTTTTGGAAAGTTTCTCTAAGCTAATAGAGCTCCACTTCAAAAAGCTCCACTTCAGCTTAAATAGGCTCATTGAAAAGCAAAACTATCTTATTTGGCTCTTGGCGATAAGTAAACGAAACTTTCCACAACGTGATGTCATGGTTACCAATCTGGCATGATATCAACATTTTCCTTAAAAAACGCAAAGACCGCACCAAACCTTTTTCTTACAATAAGTTGAAATAAATGGAATAGAAGAAACAATAAACTAACTTATTGCACTCATAACATAGTTTTGTGAACAAAATCTGAGAAAATATGCCTAAACCAATTAGATGGAAAATTATTTTTCAGATAGAATTAGAGGGATTGTTTCAGAGGTGGTTTTAGGCGGAACAGAGAAGGCATTTGCCCAGGCACAGAAATTTTAGGGGTGCAAAATTTCAAATAAATAATCTAACAGTGATAACCATTTTGTAACTTTGATTTTTTTGTTTTGTTTTGTTAAAATAAAGTAGAGGGTGCTGTTGGCAGTAAGTATAAGCAAACTGAATCCAAAATTTTCATTTTTCTCATACCTTCATCATCATTCTTGAAAATAAAAGTAAGGAGACCGATTTTAATTAATTAAAAAAATTTGTGATACTTAATATTTATAATAAATGATGATTGAGAAATTCTAAACTGTAGTTTTTTTTCAATTTTGCCTGCTGATTTTTTCAGACAGAGGGGGAGAGTGGCACTAATTGAGATTTTGCTCCGGGCGCAAGAGAAGGGAGAAGGCAGAATCACCAAGGGTTTTTAAGAAAAGGGTAAGAGAGAGAAGAAGAGGGTGTGAGAGAGAAAGGAAGAAACAGGGACATAGATAGTAACAAAGACAGACAAAGAGAGAAATAAATTGAGAGAAAAATACAAATAGGCAAATAAAGAAAAAGATAGTGAAATAGACAGTAAGATAGTGAAACAGAGATAGAGAATAGTGAAAGAGAAGGAGACAAAACGATAAAAACCCTATAGCCAGATTAGCCAGTGTGGTCTCAGAAATTATTTAAGAGAACGGAAGAGAGAGTGAGTGACTGAACAAGAGAATGAAAGACATAGTGGAAAGTATTACCTACTGAATAGCGAAATCAAATTAATAAAAGAAAGAGCTTACCGTTCAGCTGAAGCACAGAGACAACCAGCCAAATGAAGCACGCAACAATATAACCCATGAAATACTTATTAGTATAACCAGGACTGGTAATGGCTTTTCCTGAAATTGGGTACATTCCAGGTTCAATTAAGTCCCCTTGCTCCAATTTTGGTGCTTTTGGATCTCTTTTAAACATGAAAGCTGTTTCTCCTCGCTTATCATAGCAGCTATTCATTGCTAGGAAAAGAAAACACATGTGTGCATATAAATAAATGGAAAGCATAGGTTAAAACTTGTAAACTAGGTTCCAAGCTCTCGGTTTCGTGAGAAACCAGACATCTCCAGAAATTAGATTTGTGTGTACAAGGCAACAATAAAATAGACATAATGCAGACTATAACATAAGGATCTCTCTACTAAATTTTGCTGTCTTTATCGTCTATTTGAACTCCCCTTTGTGCCCATTCAGAAAATGACTGGCTTACGAATTACGACTGTAATGAGGGATGCTACCATTTCATCTAACCGTCACAAGCACTAAACGTCATTTCGTCGACCAGGAAAATCCATCAGAACATCGACATGTCGGGACATTGACAGTCTTAACATCGACACGTCAGGACATTGACAGTCACAATCACTACCCGTCAGAGCGTCGACAGTCATAACATCGACACGTCAGTTCATCGACAGTCACAATCGCTACCCGTCAGAAGGTCGACAGTCATAACATCGACACGTCAGTTCATCGACAGTCACAATGGCTACCAGTCAGAAAGTTGACAGTCATAACAACGACACTCCATATCATCTAAAAAAAATTTAGATGTTATGACGTGTCGATATTATGACTGTCGACGTTCTGATGGTTAGTGGTTCTGATGGATTTTCGTTATGAAATTTTTTTTAGATGTTATGACGTGTCGATGTTATGACTGTCGACGTTCTGACGGTTAGTAGTTCTAACGGATTTTCGTTATGAAAGATATTTATAAGTTTATATAATAGTAATAAGTATATAATAGTTTAGAAACAAATTTCGGCTATATATTTACACATTAGGGGGGTGGGCATAAAGCATAGAATACATTAAATACGTAACCTAGCCTAACCTAGATACCTTTTCCCCCCTAAACCCCAAAAAACTAAAGTTTTAAAGTTTTTGATGTTATTAGGCTACGTGTTGATGTTATGACTGTCGACGTTCTGACGTTTAGGGGTTCTGATGGATTTTAGTTATGAAATTTTTTTTAGATGTTATGACGTGCTGATGTTATGATTGTCGACGTTCTGATGGTTAGTGGTTCTGACGGATTTTCGTTATGAAAAAATATTTAGAAGTTTATATAATAGTAATAAGTATATAATAGTTTAGAAACAAATTTCGGCTATATATTTGCATGTCATGGGGGTGGGGCAAAGCTTATCATGTATTATATACGTAACCTAACCTAGGTACCTTTTCCCCCTAAGCCCCAAAAAACTAAAGTTTTACAATTTTAGATGTTATGAAGTTGATGTTATGACTGTCGACGTTCTGACGGTTAGTGGTTCTGACAGATTTTCGTTATGAAAATTTTTTTTGATGTTATGACGTGTCGATGTTAGACTGTCGACGTTCTGAAGGGTAGCTATTGTGACTGTCAATGAACTGACGTGTCGATGTTATGACTGTCGACGTTCTGAAGGGTAGTGATTGTGACTGTCAATGAACTGACGTGTCAATGTTATGACTTTCGATGTTCTGACGTGTCGATGTTCTGACGGATTTTTTCGATGACCTGACGGTAGTGGCCCTGACGTGTCGATGTCCTGGTGCCTTCCCCTGTGATGATACGCCAATAAAAAAAAATAAAACAGGGTCCTGTTGCTCATGAGACGTTTGTTTTGATAAGAAATGCGACTAGCCTCTAAGGTAGTAGATTGAAATAGATTGGTGACCTTTGAACGCACCGTTAAAACCAAAGGGGTTTCAGGAATCTTAATTTGAATCAGAGATTCAAAATCAGAAAATGACATGGATCGGCGCTTTGCTGATGCGTGATGTTTTAGATAATTCCAGAGACCACACTGCAATTCCATGACGATAAATACAAGTTCAAATAGGGATAGAATCCTTTTAATAGACAGTGATAACTTTCACAAACAGTGACAAATTTCACAAAAATACTAGATATTTTGGTCAAATATGCAGTGACCGTCATCAGTAGTAAAAATAAACTAAAACAATTAAGAACAATAGTTTAAATATGAAATAAGATAAAACTACATATTAATTAGTAATCTAATTCTTTTCAAAGCAAAAGCGGAAGCTAGTCTCTTTAATCTTCTTGGATCCGGTTCATTAGCGTTGAATGTTTGTGAAAGTTATCACTGTCTATTAAAAGGATTTTTATCCCCTTCTGAACTTTATTTATCGTGATTTTTTACATTACGATGTTTACAATAGATAATACAAATTTTTAAATTGACAGTCACCAATTTGCTACAATAGTCCTTAAGAGAAATTAAATAAAAAAAAACAAGTTTTTTTAACTGAAAGTAAGGAACGACGTTAAAACTTAAAACGAACAGGAATTATTCCGTTTATGAAGGTGGTTGTCACCTCCTCAACGCCTCGCTCTTTACGCTAAAGTTTTTTTTATTGTTTAATAAAAATAGAATTGTGAGAAAGTCACAACTGCATATTAATTTTACTTTATTTGGTTAAATGGCTTTCTCGAAACTTGTTTAATTTTATTTACGAACGTTTTTATTATTAATGAGTATACGTAACTTACGAATTAACTTACGTAATGAACTTCTATATTCATAGATATTTAATACGTATATTAGGGGGTTCGTCCCCTAGTCAATACCTTGCTCTTTAAGCTAAAGTTCGAATTTTTTTCCAATTCTTTAAAAAAGACCCCTTAATCACAATCATTGATCAGTTGAAATCAGTTGAAAAACTTGTTGTTTTTTTATTTAATTTCTGATCTTTTTCTTTAATAATGCTGGGAAATCCGGCGCCCCCTTCATAGCAATGTCCCTTCCCCATGGAAACTTCCTACATAGAAAGATCCTCCCATACAACCCCCGAGCCCCCTCCCCCCCACCTACCATAACAAATCCCCCCTGAAAACGTCTGTATACTTCCCAATAACCAATACTATATGTTAACATTGGGTAAAGTTCATAACTTTCAGCCCTCCCCCCGGGGACTTGGGGGGATTAAGTCATCCTAGAAGAATTGTTATCATATTTTCGACCATGCTGAACAAAATGGATATCTCAAAATTTTGATCGGGTGACTTTGGGATAAAAATGAGCGTGGGAGGGGGCCTAGTTGCCCTCCATTTTTTTGGTCACTTAAAAAGGGCACTAGAACTTTTAATTTCCGTTCCAATGAGCTCTCCCACGATATTCTGGGACCATTGGGTCAATAAGATCACCCCTGGGAAAAAAAAATAAACAGGCATCCGTGATCTTTCTTCTGGCAAAAAATGCTAAATTCCACATTTTTGTAGATAGGGGCTTGAAACCTCTATATTAGGGTTCTCTGATACCCTGAATATGATGGGTGTGATTTTCATTAAGGTTCTTTAAGTTTTAGGGGTCTTTCCCCCTTTTTTCTAAAATCGGCCAAATTTTCTCAAGTAACTTTTGATGGGTAAGACTAAATTTGATGAAACTTATATATTTGAAATCAGCATTAAAATCTTATTCTTTTGATGTATCTATTGGTATCAAAATTCCGTTTTTTAGAGTTTCGGTTACCATTGAACCGGGTCGCTCCTTACTTACAGTTCGTTACCACGAACCGTTTGATAATACTTATTGCTTTGAATAGAGCTAAAAACATCTGTGGTTAGGTCCTTTGATACGTTGAATTTCATAGTGTCGCATGGACCAATACCGTTTCTTTGCAGCAGAATAAACACAAAAATTTGCAAATTGCAACAACATGGTCTGTTTTTATTGATTATTGAACCGTATTGATTGGATTATTGAACCGTATTGCTTTATTGAACAGTAGAGTTTAAAATTTACAATCACTGAAAGTCGACAATCACAGACTCACTATGATGACGGTCCAGAGGGAAGAATCAAACATGCCTGCTTGATCATCACTTTAGGGGTCTGGCCGTATTAAATTTTATCCTACGAATTTCATCAAAGAGGGGTATTTCCCACTGTTGTCAATTTAGGAAAAGTACACATGTTAATAAAGTTTTAACAATAAACTTGAAATCAATGAAATTTGATTGCATGTTATCAGTATAAAAATCAGACTTCGGCGTGAAATTATACGTTTTTTGATTTATGAATCATAGCATCAAAAATAAAGATAACAGATATTGCTACAGATAAATACACGAATGATAAAACGAACAGAAATGACTGTTATTTCCACAACTATTAACGACTTAATGCAGACCCAAGCAATCTGAAGCCAACACAGCTGTGCACGCTCCTCATCCCCCAGTATATTCAAGGCTTCACTCTTTACCCAATGCAAGAAATTCTAAATTAAGTCTCTTCCTAGCGACCTCTACCCACTCTATTCGGGGACGACCTGCTTTTTGTTTTGTTTCAGATGGATGGCCAAAAGTACAACCTGTCAACCTGTCAAAAGAAAAATCTTTGACAACATGTCATGCTTCGTCATGTTTAGTTAAATCGTCATGTTTAGTTACTTAGTTCCTAGAGAGACCAAGCTAATGCCTCTATAATTACCACATTCGCATTTACCCCATTTCTCATGAAGGAGTTTAATTAAAGTTTTCCTAAAATCACTAAGTTATTCCCCTTTTTCCAAAACCATGTTCATCATCCTCAGTGATTCCTCTCTAACTTCGCTACCACCATGTTTCAAAAATATTTACGACACTATTAACACCTTAGACCCTGTTACTTTTTGATCGTTTTAGTACTGTCGCTAATTCCTATTCGAAAATCTCTCCTCATTTCAAAATTGCCAAGAAAATCATTCTTTTCTATATAATATCCTACAATTTTATCCCGGTTTAGCACATTCTCAAAACGTTTTGCCAGCCTCTAATATATTGCCAATTATTCTGGGCGCCCATATGGAGGGGGCAGAGGGGGGTTCTTTCCTCCCTTGCTGAATGATGCTGCCTTATATTCTATTATTTTGTTTTGAGATTTCTATTATACAGCATTGGAAGTGCCGATTAGACCAGCTTAGCCCCCCCCCCCCCTAAAGTTCAGCTTTTGGGCGCCCTTGCAATTATTTTGTTCATTTTGGTAATTTTATTCAAATTAGTGACAAAGCATAATAGCTAGGCCTCCGGGGATACCATAAACTCCCCCCCCCCATTTTAAACTACGCAATTTATAAATTGTTTACACACAGGATTGATCATTAGGAAAAGGGGAAAATTTTGATTCAGGGATTATCCGAAAACACTAAGAGCATTAAGGTGGAGCTTTGGAGAACGTTGAGGTGTATCTTAAACAAAAATCAAAAGGTACTCTGTACATCCAGTAAATCAGAGAACGGATCTGCAATATCTTAAGAATGGCTGAGGGTATGAAGTTGAAACTTTCAGGATGTGTTAAAGGGGGTGTTTTAAAAATTGTGGGAGGTTTCCCTGCGACCCTCCCATGCCATGTTTAATTGCACTCACTCCAAAAACATTCGATCAAAATTTGAAACAGTCATCATGTTCAAAATAGTCTAAAGGTCAAATAATTATGCCTGTGGGAGTGACATAACCCTCCACAGCTTTGGAGAGGAATACCAAACACAATCCAAACACACTATATGTATGCGGGTTGTTAAAAGAGCGTATCAGCAATATCTAAGGAATGACTAAGTGTATTTAGTTGAAACGTACAGGGTATGTTGACGGGATATTGAAAAGTGACCGGAGAACTCCAAACAACATTGTCCTTTTTAGATGCCCCCTCCCTTCAGAACTGGTCAAAATTTCAAAAAAGTGATTTTGTTCAAAATAGGAAAAAGGTCTAGTAACTATGCCTCCGTAGATACAATGCCCCCTCCTAAAAAAACCAGGGCAAGGATTGGATATTATACAATTTACTCTTTTTTGATTGGAGGACTTCTCGTTAGGAAAAGGGGGAGTGTTTGATCCTGATTGTGTTCGATAAGGTTATGTGTTTTAAGGTGAAACTTCGGGAAATGTAGAGGGTCATGTTTAACTAAATCAAAAGAAACTACATGCATCCAGTTCTTCAAAAAGGCGTATTTGCAATATCTCGAGAACGGCTTAAGGTACTAAATTTAAACTTCCGGGGCATGTTGAGACAGATCTTGAAAAATGGTGCGAGTCCAACCAGTTCCGCTTCCATGCCTGTTTTAGCTGCAGTATCCCCAAAAACACATGATCAAAATTTTGTTATAGCCCTCTTGCTCAAAATAGTCGGAAAATCAAATAACTATGTTTCCAGAGAGGGTAACCCCCCAGCCCCAGGACCAAGTGTTTTACGTTACATAAGTTGCCCTTTGTTTATATGTAAGGGGGCAAGTTTACATTAAGGTCTCTTAAGGATTAGCAAATATAAGTAGGATAAAAAATGAACAAGAATTATAGAAAACCAAAGGATAACATTGCTAAGAATATTTTAGCATAATTAGAATGAGGAATGGTAAATATAAAATGATTGACAAAATAACCATAGTTATTGCTGCTCTAGGGTTATTATTTTGTCCTACGGGAGAATTCTGGAATTCTTCACCACCAGAAAGATTACAGTTCCAGCTGTAGAAAGCACCTTAACTGGGAGTGAATGGGGCCCTAAAGTTAGACATACGATTTTTTTGGAATTCCGACTAAGTTAGCAATAAAAGTTGGCCATGTTCTACCGAAAATTGCTACGTAGAGTGAAAAACACATGATCAAAATTTTGGTATAGCCCTCTTCCTCAAAATAGTCGGAAAATCAAATAACTATGTTTTCAGGGAGGGAACCCCCCCCAGCCCCAGGACCAAGTGTTTTACGTGACATAAGTTGCCCTTTGTTTATATGTAAGGGGGCAAGTTTACACTGAGTCTTCAAAAAGGCCAAGGGTATTAAGGTAAAACCTTTATAAAGTGTCGAGGGAGATATCAAACAGAATAAAAAAAAACATAGAGGAGAGCTATCAACAGCGTACTATATCAATATCTAGGGAATGGTTAAGGATATTAAGTTAGAGCTCAAATCATGTTGAGAGGAAAGTTGAAAAAAGAATAGAGAGCAACCAGCCCCCTCTTCTTGCCCTTTTACATGCTCCCCTTTACACTGATATAAATATTAAAAAGAAATTTATTCGGAATAGTCACAAGGTCTAATAGCTTCGCCCCACGGATGATATGTCCCCTCATCCCTCAGGGAAAGGATTGTAAATTATCTAATTTATCTATTTCTAACATGCACCATTTATCATTGGGAAAGGGGGGAATGTTTGATCCTGGGTTCGTCTGAAAAGACCAAGGGTATTGAGTTGAAATTTCAGGGAATGTTGAGTGGTATGTTTAGCTAAACCCAAAACACTATCTACATCCAAGTTATCAAAAATCCATATCTGCAATATCTTAGGAACGGGTAAGGTTATTAACTTGGAACTTTCAGGGCGCTGCTACTACTACTACTACTGCGGCTCCAAATGTGACTGGCTGCGACTACAACAGTGACTACTTCTGACTACGACTGCTTGTGACTGTGATTGCTTGCAGCTGGTACTACATTTACTTGTAACTACTTTCAGAGAATGTTAGGGGATGTTGAACAAAATTCAAACAGATTATGTGCATGCTGCTTGTCAAAAAAGCGCATCAGCAATTTTCAAGAAAAGCGTAGGGCTTTCAGTTGAAAATTTCAGGGTATGTTGAACAGTGCTTGAACTTTCAGGGAATGCTTAAAGGGGATTTCAAAATAAATAAAAAGAGAGTATGTGCATCCGTGTTATCAACAGAGCAAATCTGTAATATCTTAGGAGCGGCTAAGGGTCATAATATTCAATAAAAAAAGCTGTGTGCATCTCGGGTGTCAGAGGGGCGTATCTGAAATACCCCAGGAAAGGCTTATGATATTTACTTGAAACTTTCAGAAAATGTTGGGAGGGTGTTGAAATACATCAAAAGCCACTAATTTGAACTATTAAATCAGAATTAGATGTTTAATTCAAACGCTAGAGACATGAAAAACAGGAGAGATATTCATCATAT
Organism: Artemia sp. Kazakhstan ARC1039; assembly: GCA_029168905.1. Classification (NCBI taxonomy): domain Eukaryota; kingdom Metazoa; phylum Arthropoda; class Branchiopoda; order Anostraca; family Artemiidae; genus Artemia; species Artemia sp. Kazakhstan ARC1039. The sequence goes on along the minus strand of JAQQPU010013635.1, from coordinate 2,222 downwards.
TAACCAAAACTTAAACTTTGCCAATCAAAAACGAACAATTAATATGATAAAACTTCCCAGAAAATTTTTTTTCGATAAAAATAAAGAGCCATATAAACTTAAAACCAGCAGAAATAAATTTCTATAAAAATTTTCTATAACGACCAAAAAAATTCTATAACAACCAAAAATTACTATTAAAGAATAAATGAAACCAAAAACAAACAGAAATAAAAATTAACGATCATAGAAAACAGAGATAGCATGTACTAATATAGATGAATTTATAAATCTTAAAACGAGTAAAAATTAAATAGAATGTTCAATGCTGACTTAAAAAGAACAAAAACTACTAAACAACGGAGTTAGGCTACTGCCCTTTCCCTCGTTCCCTAACTGGAAAAGTCTAGAGCTTGTTGCTTCATTTGCGTTTTATTGAAGACAAAATATATTACAAATATTTTCTTTAATATTTACAACGTTAAAAATAAAATGGAAATTGCAGTGAAATAAAATTTTGAATTGCTGAGTTTTAAGAATTAATATCATCATATATTAAATATTCAGTTTATTTTCACTAATTCTTTCCAGTTGCCTTGATTATTGTAGGGATTTCATATATATTTTTCATCGATCTATTTTAAAAATATAAGTATAGTATGCAAGATACATGTAGTTTTCAATCAAACAGTTCGTGGTAACGAGCTGTAAGTAAGGAACGACACGGCTCAATTGTAACCAAATCTCTAAAAAACGGAATTTTTATATCAACAGATATATCAAAAGGATTGGCTCGTTATGCAGATTCAGAATTTATAAAATTCATTAAGTTTAGTGTTACCCATCAAAAGCTAAACGTCTGAAAAAATTTGCCTGATTTTCAAAAAGGGAAGGAAACACCCCCTAAAATTCGAGAGATCCTAATGAAAATCGCATTACCAGATTCAGCGTATCAGAGAACCCTATTGTAGAGGCTTCAAGTTCTCATCTGCAAAAATATGGAATTTTTTTCTTTTTTCCAGAAGAAAGATCACGGATGCATGAGGAGTAACCTATATGCTGATTTGAACTGTACAAAACCTGTCAGACCACTTTTCTGTAGCTACACCCATTTCGGACAGGTTTCTGAGTCAATAGTCAAGCCCGTCAGATTTCTGCCTTAATATATACTAACTGTATGTACAAAGTTCAATATCATAAAAGAAAAAAAAAAGAAAAAATACCTGTTCAGCTTGGCTAGAGGCTAATATGTTCAATTTTTTTAGTATAAAATACAGGTGCAGATTACGATTTTGTACAGTTTGAAAAACCTCTTTAAACGAGTCGAACAAATTATTTGCTTATTGATTAATTATTCGCACTGATAGTGATACGGAGGATTACAAGCGAATGTTGGTGAGTAAATGTTTTCTTGCGTTATAATAAAAAAGAAATCATTTTGTGCATTCATTAAGTCATCATTGTCTGACATGTATGTAAATAGGTTTGTATCAGATACTGGAATAGCAAAGATTAACTATCACTTTATGTTAATTCTTCTGTGTCTAGCTACCGCTCACAGGCTTAAGTCTTTTCCGGTATACGGATGTAAAACCTTTGTCTAGTGCTTTTAATCGGTTTATTTGTGGTGAAGAATTTCTATGTTAGATTTAGAAATTGTTATAAAACACATTCAATCCAAACCGTATTAAATAGTTCCTAGATGAACACGTTAGACTAGTTCCCAATTGTATTCCCAACTAGTTGAGTGTCCCCAACTAGTCCCCAATTAGTTTTCAACTATTCCCCAACTAGTTCCCAAATAGTCCAAAACTAGTTCCCAACAAGTTTCCAACTAGTTTCCAACTACTCCCCAACTAGTCTTCAACCAGTCCCCAACTAGTCCTCGATGCCAAGAAAAGATCACATGACTTGATATAGCTTTACAATGGAATTTTGAGCAAAATAATTTACTCCCTGAGTTTTAATCTTGTCCCTTACTTTCAGTTGAAAAAGCATACATTTGTTTTTCTTTTATCCTATGTGATGAAAGAGATTATTTGATTCCGTCTTTGGGTGAAAGTTGATGAAAAAACTAAATTTAATTTTTTATTCAAGGAAAATGCTGGTCAAAATCCGGATCAGACAAGACTGAAGCTAGATGAGAATGACAGATCAAGACCTGACATAGATTATCTAGAGTTGATTGCTTCAAAAACATGTGCATGGAATCAGTAATCATTTATGCTCATCCACGTGAAGAT
>JAQQPU010013633.1:0-23971 GCA_029168905.1 Artemia sp. Kazakhstan ARC1039 | reverse complement strand
AGTAGTAGTAGTAGTAGTAGTAGTAGTAGTAGTAGTAGTAGTAGTAGGGAAATTATTTTGTCATTAGACAGCTATAGTCTACAGTTAGTTGTCTAGGTGAACTGTTGAAGGGAACATGTATCAATTTAAAACACCATTCAGATCGTTTCTATGTGGACCATCAATGTCCGGCAAAACGACACTTTTAACAAAAATAATTCAAAATCGTGACAGAATGTTTTTAGAAAATCCAACTAAAATTTACTATTGCTATAGTGTTTGGCAAGAATCCTATGATAGAATAAGAACTATTGCCCCAGACACGAAATTCATACATGGACTGGACATTTTCAACAGTATTGAATCAAACTCTTGTTTGATTATTGACGCTCTGGCTGAGTCCATTGAAGAATGGTCTCAGGAGATGATACAATTGTTCACTGTCCGATCTCATCATCAACGGATCTCCGTAACCCTAGTACTACACAATCTGTTTCAGCAGAGCAAGTGTATGAGAACACTTGCTTGGAATTGCACCTACTATATCATCTACAGGGTTGTTCGTGATTCCAGTTCCCTCATAACGTTAAACAGACAGGTGTATCCGGGTGAACTGAAACTCCTACTCTTGGCCTACAATCAGGCTACCAACAAAGCCTACGGATATATTCTATTGGACCTGAATCAGAACACACCCGACGATCTGCGTGTAGTCACCGATATTTTTGACAATGAAATTAGTGTATATCTGCCGGTGAACAGTAAAAAAGGTCGTTAGTTGCAATCATGACACTGAAAAAACTACATGAACATCGACATTTATTCACCATCCTAGGTAATTCAAAGCCACGACTTAGAAAGGCCATACTCAAACATGGTGTCGACAGAGAATTCATTAATCTCGTATCTGAACTTTGTTTAAATCTGACCGAAGGCAATGTTCAGCTGCCAGAAGGTGTTAAGCAACAGACAAAGCAACATCGTTCCCTTGTACGCTCCCTAGCAACAGCGGCAAGCAAAAATAAAGGAAACGATTTTAAAAGAAAAAGATTTCTTCAAGCTGGTGGTAGCTTCTTTACACTTTTACTGCCAATCATTGCAGGACTTGTAAACAGTTTTCTCTAGAGAGAGAGAGAGAATGGCCAAATCCTATAAATTGACTCCAATTGAACTCGCCCTTTCGCCAAAGGAACATTTCGAGGACAATCTCAATAAATTCATTAACAATGAGACAATTGCCGACGATGAAAAATTAATTCTGCTTCAAAATGCACTTCGCCGAGTGGACAAACACAAGTCCTATCGTGAGAGACCCCTCAAAGTAAATTTTATTGATCCCAATTTTTATGATCCCATGTTTATGAGAATATTGGTGCAGTGGGAAGTTTAAGTTCACCCACCACACTTGCAAAAGTCACTGGACTTGAAAAGAATCGGGCGGCAGAGTATCTACAGAATGAATGAAGTTACACTCTACATCGTAATCGTAGAGATCGTGGTAATCACTATCGAAAAACTAAAGCCTTTTTCCCATTACAAATACTACAAGCAGATCTTTTTACTCTGGATGAGATTCAACGACGTCACAATCACCCCTACAAGTACATTCTACTTGCAATCAGTGTTTCTAGTCGCTATGCATATGCCATTCCACTGCGGTCAAAGAGCGGCGATGAATTTGCTAAAGCTCTTGAAATCATCCTTGAACAGGATTGCTATAAGAAGATTCAAACGGATCGAGGTAGTGAATTTGTTAATCCCCATGTAAAGAAGGTTCTACTGAAATATAATACAATCCTCTATCATAGTCATAGTCCAATAAAGGCAGCATTGGCCGAACGACTGATAAGAACTATTGGACTTTTAATTTCTAGATATTACACTTTAAGAAATACTGCTGCTTTTATTCATGATTTGGATAAAATCATGTTGATTTATAATCAACGTCCACATCGATCCCTGTCCAACTCAACCCCAACAGAAATTCATCATGATGTCAATACATTTGACACTTTTCTTAAACAGTATTCCAATGGTGCTAGTGGTGTTGGTAATGAGAAGAAAAAGAAGAAACTCAATGTTGGTGATACTGTTCGAATCAAACAAACTACTAATGTTTTTGAAAAGGGTAATTACTTATGGTCCATTGAACTTTTTAAAGTCTCCAAACTCTTGGACAATACACCCATAACGTATCGTCTACGTGACATGAAAGATGATGAGATTCTTGGCGGCTTTTATGATTATGAATTACAAAAAGTTAAAAACACCGGAATCTATCAGATTGAAAAGATATTAAACACTCGTACTCACAGGGGCATGAAACAGTTGCTTGTTCGTTGGCTAGGATACAACTCTGATTTTGATTCTTGGATCAGTGTTGAAGATATTGACATTGTCCAATGATTTTTATGTAACGTTTATGTCCAATGTCTCCGATCCTTTCTACAATGATTTGAATAAAACAAGGGATTTTTGGACGAAACTCTCCTCCGCCATCAAATTCGATGATGGAAAGTATGAAGTGGCTCTTGTCGACTGCATTCTCAAAAATACCTATGATATCCTGAGAAAGGATCGTGTGTATAATATAAAAGTTATACCATTCGATTGGTCACTCTTTGTCGAGTATGAATGGGTTGAAGCACTTAAATCTAGTGAATACCCGGATGTTACATTGAGATATAAAGAATATGGTACTACGACGGATTTGTGTCGTGCAATCAATAGAAAAATCTCATATCGCAGGAATGGTACCTTCCCTTTTAATTATTCAATGGAACATGATAGGATTTACATTACCTCACCCGTTGACACTGAACTGATTCTTTTCAGTGATAATCTGAGAGATGTTCTTGGCTTTAAACAGAATATGATCAATGGGAAAAACGCTGGAACTGTTAGCGGTTCCAGATATTTCTCTACGCGTCCTTTGTGGAAATATCGAGAGTTGGTAATTCAAATGTCCCCCTCCTACGTGTTCTTGAACGAAAAACAACCCATGAACAAGTTCATCACTATAATATAAAGCATCTTTAGTATGTGCATGTAAACACTTCGTATTTGGAACTCTGTCAGTTAACACTAAGAAGTGAATTAGGTGATTCTCTAGCAATAACAAAAGGTTCGGCCGTGATTACATGTCATTTTCGACACATTCGGTAACAACAACAACAACAAAATGGCTAATAGAAAAAATATATTTGTATGCTCTGATATTGATTGTTATGTTACTGCTCTCCAACCACAATAATTGGGTCATGGAATGGACTATTACAAAGGCCGTTCGTCAATGTCGGGCTACGGTCTTTGCAGTTGGTTTGCTAAGCTGTTTCGTTCTGCAATACCGCTGGCTAAAAAATATATTGCACCGGTTGCTGCAGATTTTTCATCCTCTACGCTACACGATTGGGGGGATGGTAAAGATTTTAAAGAAAGTGTTTGAAAAAATCTCAGATCCAGCGCACGATCCCTTGGCGAGCGATTGAAACAAAGTGGAAAAGGTTTTAAAAGGAGGAGAAACATCTCTTCACTCATCAGTCTCTACTCAGGTCAGAAGTGAAAGACATCATCATCACTCTTGTCAAAGAAAAGTAAGAAAAAGAAACCAAGAAGAAAAATTTTTAGATCGAAAAGGGATTTCTTTTCCTAGATGGAATATCTACCCCACAAGGAATCTCATCCCACTGTCACCACATCTCTAAATCTTTTCAATGCAGAAAGTGTGGATGTCAGTGTAAAACATGGGTACTATGAACAATTCTATCCACAGCAACCCCTCTCTGAAAACATACATTTTCAAATTTATTCCAATGAAGACTACTTCATAGATTTATCGTCCAATTTTATTGATTTAAAAGTTGTGGTGAGGAAAAAGTCTGACAATTCACCTCCCTCCAACGTCGATGGACTATCCTATGAGAATGGTATACTACACAATTGATTTAAACAAATATGTGTCTACATAAATGGAACATTGGTGAGCACCAGCAACAATCTATCAAACTCTGCTAGTTACATACAATTTATGTTGGTGACTCCAATGGCCTATAAGAAATTGAGAGGACTGCCAATGGGCTATGACTATAGAACAAATGTTGATACTGACGATGAACTCACTTGGGCAGTGAGCAAGGAGTATCATTTAGTTGGTATACTCAATCATGAAATATTCAATATATCCCAATGGATGCACCCCAATGTTAAAATTGATATAAAGTTACAACTTGCACCGTCCAATTTCATATTGAGAAAAACACTTGATGCAGCACCGGATGCTAACGTCAATCTCACTTCGGCAATACTTCATGTGCGAAAACAACAGTTTATGAGTTCTGTTGCTTTGGCAATTGAAAAACTAAGAGCCTCTGGAAATAATATCAAACTGCTCGTTCCTCACACAATCGCCAATCAACGTCATATTGGCACTGGATCAAGTACCTACACCGATTCTTCATTTATCAATGGTGAAACTCCATCGAAACTCGCCTTGGCTTTTGTAAAAAGTGCCAGTGCCATAGGATCGTGGACAACCTTGCCACATCAATTTTATTGACAGAGAGTGTAACATTAATCTCACTCAATCAATTTGAAACCTACTGGGAAATTACCCCCGATGGTAGTGTTCTTTCAGACTTGCCACCATGAACACCACTCAAATAATCAATGTATTTAACATGGATCCTTTTATGTCCAAATACAAATCCTATTGTATACCCTCAGATTTCCTTCAATATATTCATACTGTTAACAAAACCATTATCGTTGCTAATAGTAGTCCATCGACTGTGCAGACGGGTCATTGGCTATGCATCTATCAAACAGCAAAGAATATAGAATTTGTTGATCCTCTTGGCCTACCATATGCATTCTACACACCACACATCAAAAACTACCTTGAAGGAAGTGGGAAGACAATTATTCAAAATCGGATGCGAGTACACAGGATCCATCGACCAAAAGCTGTGGTTTTCATGCATTACTTTATTTCATTTTGCGATGTCGTGATTATACTTTCAGTGAATTTCTCAACATTTATGTACACAGTCCACGTTTGAATAACTTTCTAGTAGAAAATACCCTCTCAGACCTGTACAGTATTGATTTCAGTGCCCTAAGAATAAAGTTTTTTAAAAATGTATGTGAATTTGTTTATTAATAAAATATATATGCACTATAAAAAAGTCTATTGTCTTCATTTGTTTAGATTTCTTCTTCTTCATAGTCATTTAGATTTTCATCATCATCATCATCATAGTCATCGTCGTCGACAACGATTAGTGGTGGCAGATCATTTGGATTCAACTTGTACTGATCCTGGCATGCAAAGTCCGGATCACATTTTCCACAATATATTGTAACTTCATTTTTATTAAATCTTCTTGTGAAGTCAATGATACTATTACGATTCATATCGAAAAATTCACCTGTTTCTATCTGATTATTTGAAGTAATGTCGCAAACAATATTCTCATATGAAGAATCACTTTCTGTCACAGCCAAATAAAAATCGCTAGGTTTATAATCATTACTTGCATTTTCCTCACAACGATGACGCAGGAACCATACTCTCTTCATGTTTTTACAATTGAAACGTGCTCCAAATTCTTCTTCCCAATACAATTTAAAGCCACGACGATAACAATCCCTTAGAAATATACTGAAGTCACGTTTAGAGTTTTTTCCAATCATACCAGGGTAAGTATTTTCCCAATGGTCACACTTATCAAAATGACAATTGGAGCATAGATATCCATTAGGATGAGAGTCACAAGTCTCTTCAAGACAGGTATTACAGTCCTTAATTTGTACAGCATATCCTTTATGCAATTTACACGGATTGCACAGTCTACACTTTCCATTATAGTCATCAACTGTAGTACAGTTCTCATATGAAGACCAGCTGCCCAATGTATATAAACATAGTGAACATGTATGAAACATTTTTTCGATGTTGTCCCTCTCACTGCCAGAAAGAAACTGACTCAAAATCAATTAAAAAATAACATTGTCTTCTAGGAGGAGGAGGAGTAATCGAGCATCGTCACAAAAAATTATTTCCTACTGTTTTAAAGAATGATTTTCTAGGTAGTGGTTAAAAGCAGAATCACAATGTCATTTTGCTTCGTTTCAATTAATATAACAATAAATGGAGTAAATGCATTTGATTCGCAATGCATAAGCTTCATACAACAATCCAAGGATGGAGAATCAGATCCCATTATACCGTTAAGTATTTCTAGAGAAAATATTTTCCGTTGAAGAGATAATTCCAAAAAGTCATCATCTAACACTAAACATTTTTCCAATTTGACTAGATTCCGTAAGATCTTCTGTTTCTCAAATCCAATCATTTTTGATACTCCCACTACCAACTATAGACTAAAATAACAATTGCAAGTTTCTACTTTGTGCATAATCTCAATACCTATTGGACAACACCACCACCACCACCATAGAGAGAGAGAGAGAGAGTGGAGTAAACGATCATCTAGAGTGTCTAATCAAAAAAAAACATTATAAGAAAAAAAAACATTTTTATTGACAGAAATGTAATAAAAGAATATATTTTCACTCTCTTTGCGTTAAGTGAGTCAATCCATTTTCCTCAATGTGCTTCATAATAGCATTCAATCCATGATGTAGTCGTGATAAATACATTATATTCTCTTTTGCAGCAAAGCATAACTGTTCATCTGACTTAAACTTACTCAATGATATAACGTATCTGCCAAACATCTCATCCCACTCAAATGTTAGTCGGGAATCCTTTCCAGTTTCAATTGCTACATTGGGGGGCCCTTGTCTTCACAACATCACTATCGGCTCCTTCGAGGTGTAATTGTTTGAAACTACTCATTCTCACAATATTTGAATGTTTATTTCTCCAATTTGAAATAATGTAAACTAATCAAATTCAACTTATTGACTGAGATACTAACTCGGTATCGGACTTTTTATATCCACATATTGTGAGACACCCCGCTTGTAAATATTAAAGCTATATGGTGAGACATCCCGCTTGTAAATATTATAGCTATATGGTGGGACACTCTGCTCGAATATATTATGGCTACATTGGCTACCTCTCTGCTCGGAAGCATTATAGCTATATGATGGGACTGCCCGCTACTTATCATTATAGCTATATGGGGGACACCCAACTCTCTATCGTTATAGCTTTATGGGGAGACACCCCGCTACTTATCGTTATAACTATATAGGGAGACACCCTGCTAATTATTGTTATAGCTATATAGGGAGACACCCCGCTCTCTATCGTTATAGCTATATAGGGAGACACCCCGCTACTTATCGTTATAGCTATATAGGGAGACACCCTGATCGGAGATATTGTAGCTATATGGAGGGACTGCCCGCTCGGATATATTGTAGCTATACTACTACTCAGGGAACCCTCGGATGGTTCATTCAAATAAAGGATTTAAGTTTGTTTTGTGATGAGGTGTGATTGATTTATTGAAATATTCCTTATAGCAGCAAAAATTGATGGCTTTTGATCATATGATTGGTAATCGAGAATATAGAATGTATTTCTGAACATCTTCCAAGTATGGGCAATCTTTTGCCGTTAGGACACTCGACATATCCCATTATTTTCTTGAAATTAATTAAAAAACTTTCCGAAAAAGAAGTTTTTCAAAGAAAAGTTTTTGCTTTTGGGCTTATTACAACATTGAAAATAAAATAAACTTGCAATGAAGTAAAATCTTGAGCTGGTGAGCTTTCATCAATTCCTATCATAATATATCAAATATTCACTTTTTTTTTATTAGTTCTTTCCAAGACTGTTTGAGACACAAATAGATTTGAGTAAAGAACCGATAACACAGCAGGATTTATACTTTTACTGTTACGGAAGGTGGCAGTAGCCAAACTCTTGTTTGTAGTGATTTCTGTTCATTATAAGCTTCATTTGCACATTCAATTTAAGTTTTATTTGTTTTAAGATTTATTTATTCATTTAAATTAGTATCTGTTGTATGTTTGTTTGTTATGATTGTTTATTTAGTTTCTGATCATTTTGGGTTTTATTTATTCTTTAACAGTATAAAGATTTTTTGTTTGATTTAAGCTTGATTTGCATATTCAATTTAAGTCTTACTCGTTTTAAGATTTAATTATTCATTTATATGGTACCTGCTGTACGTCTGCTTTCTTTGATTGTTTATTTAATTTATGTTAGTTTTGGGTTTCATTTATACCATAATAATAATTTTTGGTCGTTTAGAATTTGAATTAAAAAAAATTTTCATTTCTGCTGATCTTAAGTTTAATATGACCTTTACTTTTTTTGAAAAACTTCTTTTTCGGAAAGTAGTTTTAATTAATTTCTTTTCGTTTTGGATTGCCAAAGTTTTAAGTTTTTCAAAATTCCCTATTTTCAAATCGATTTTTTTTTTCAATATCGAAGTTTCATCCAGGCATCAAAACTAGTATCAAAGTAATACTATCAAAGTAAAAAAGTATCAAAGTAAAGAAAGTATCAATGTATTAAAGTAGCAATAAGAAACTTGCATAACTTACAGCCCTTGCCCCGTAGATCAAAGTTGCCCTGTAAATCAGTAAATCCTAGTATCAACCGTAAACGAAGTATCAAAGTAACAATCAGAAACTTTCAGAACTCGCAGCCCTTTCCCCGGGGACTGGGGGGCGGGATTTCAACCCTGGAAGCATATTTATTTGGCCTTTGGACTATTTGAACAAAATGGCCATTTCAAAATTTTGACCAGATACCTTTGAGGAAAAGGGAGGTGGGGAAGGGCGGTTGCCTTTTGATCACTTTCACCTCTAAAAAACAGAACAGAAGTTTCAATTTCCAACCGAATTAGCCACATTCAAAGTTAATATGACCCCTCCCACTAAAACCTTATACGTTGATGGGCAACTTGCATAAGTTATTATCCTTTTCCCGGGGCTATTGGGGATTTTCAGCCCCAAAGCTATAGTTATTTGGATTTTTGACTGTTTTGAACAAAATGGCTATCTCAAAATTGTAATCGGATGTATTTGGGGAAAAATCATGCGAGGGGATGGGATGGCTACCCTCCGATCACCTTTGACTCTTAAAAAGGGTAAAAGAAACTCCGATTCCCCACCGAATGAGCTTCCTCCAAAGTTTATACGACCACGGCTTCCGTAAAAACTTTATATGCTAACGATGGTAAGTAGCGTAACTTTTAACCCTTTCCCCAAGGGCTGGATGGAGGAATTTCAAACCTGGAATCAAAATTATTTGAAATTTGGACCATTTTGAAAAATAAGTTATCTCAAAATATAGGTATGATACATTTGGGAGAAAGAGTTGCCCTCCGTTCAATTTTTAGTCTCAAAAATGAACTAAAGCTTCCTCTAAAGTCTATACAACCACCAATTTTACAAAAAACAACCGAATTTATTTGGAGGAAAGGGAGTTTAGGGGGGGGGGTAGTTGTCCTCTGATCACTTTTGACGCTTAAAATAGAGCTAGAACTTTCAGTTTCTAATCTAGAGAGCCCCCTCCTAAGTTTATACGACCACCCCTTTCATAAAAACCATATATGCCCCTCGGGTATAAGTTACACAACTAGCCCCCAACCTCTGGGGGGTTTTGTCAACTCCGGAGTTTTTGTTATATGATCTCTGGTCTATTTTGAACAAAATGACCATTTCAAAAATTTGATCCGACCCATTTAGGAAAAATAAGTTGTGAGGGGGAGTGGGCTAGTTGCCCTCCAGTTCCTTTTGACCCTTAAAAAGGGAAATAGAACTTTCAATTCTTAATCGGATGAGCTCCCTCCAAATTTTTTTCGACCACCCTGTCCATAAAAACTTTAATTTCCCCCGAGGCATAACTTACAACACTTGCCCTCATGTTCTTGGGAATTCTGTAAACCAAGAAGTTTACAGTTTTGATCTTTGGTCTATTTGGAACAAAATCACCATTTCAAAATTCAATCGGATGCATTTGGGGAAATAAGGGAGTCGTGGGGAAAGTTGCCCTCCGATCACTTTTGACTCTTAAAAGAAAACTAGAACTTTCAATTTCTAATCATTTGAGCCCCCTCCGGCTATTTTTAACACAAAACTACCTCTTAATTTTGATTGGATGCAATTAGGGAAAAAAGGCTCGAGGGCAAGTTGCCCTCCGATCACTTTTGACTCTTAAAAAGCGTGCTAGAACCTCCAATTTCTAACCGAGTGAACCCCTTCCGAAGTTTATATGACCATCTCTTCCATAAAAACCTTATATGCCCCAGGGCATAACTTACAACACTTGCCCCAGGCTCTGGGGGTTGTTTTGCCCTCGAAGTTTTTTTATATTTGAACTTTGGACTATTTTGAACAAAATGGCTGTCTCAAATAGGGCATAACCTATAACACTTGCCCTGGGCTCTGGGAGGTTGTGTCGTCTCTGGAGTTTTTGTTATCTGATCTTCAACATCGCTATCTCAAAATTTTAATCAGATACACTTGGGGAAAAGGGTGTTGGAAGGGGGCTAGTTGCCCTCCGTCACTTTTACTTTTGAAAAAGGCACTAGAGCTTCCAATTTCCAACCGAATGAGCCCCCTCTGAAGTTTATACGACCATCTCTTCCATAAATCCTTGTATGCCCCCATGGCATAGCTTAAAAAACTTGCCCCCTGGATCTGGGGGGTTGTGTTGAGCTCACAGTTTTTGTTTAACAAACTATTTTTAACAAACTGGCTATCCCAAAATTTTTATTGGATGTATTTGGGGAAAAAAAAGGCTGGGGGACCTAGTTGCTCTCCAATCACTTTTGACTCTTAAATAGGGCACTAGAAATTTCAATTTCTAATTGAATGAGCCCCCTTCATAGATTGAAAGACCATCCCTTCCATATAAAGTGTATCTGGGAAAAAAATTAAACATTGAAGCCTTATGGCATTCACTATAGGCAAAGCTATAGCGTTGCCTCTTACCTCCTAAAAAACGTTAGCTAGCTCTTCAGAGGGCCTTGTAATTTTTATGCATGTTTACTGTGCTGTAATTGAGTTTGTTGATTTTGATAATTTAGACTGTCTAACGCTAGTTTACATGTATAGGTCGATTAAACCCTTAAACCGGCCGAATAAATTGCGGGGTTGAATAAACCCTTGCTGATTTTTTAAAAAAATGTGTGATATCTTCCCATCCAATGGTTTTGCTTCGAACCAAGCTAAAAGTAATTAGTATCAAGGCCGTATCTAGGGGGGGTTACCCGGTTTGAACCCCCCACCCCCCCCCCCCCAAATTTTTTGACCGACTCGAAAATAAGTCGAAAATCAGTAAAACCTAGGTAAAAATCAGTAAAATTAGTCGAAAACTGAGTCAAAAGTTATCCCCCCCCCCCCAAAAAAAAGTCAAAAATTAGTAAAACCCTCCCTGAACAAAAATCCTGGATACGGCCCTGATTAGTATGTTGAGTATTTGCTGATGTTGTTTTTATTTTTTTTTACAGTATTGTAGTCGTGTTTACCATGTCATGATTATAATATAGTCATACTATAGTCAAGTTTTTTTTATTAAAGTTGTATTATATTTTATCACCTGAAACTATATATACCTTGAAATAATACAAACTTTCAATAAATGGATATCATCTTGTAAAATCGATAAATATGGCCTCTATTTAGATGGCGCTGACATGGAGAGGAAATTGTCACTCGAAAGCTCAAGATCCTTGTGATTTTATGGATAATAAACGTTTAATATGCCGAAGTGTAAAATTGAATAAAAGCTTGCTATTGATGAGCCACAAAATACCCTAAATAAGCCTTTAAATAAACATAAAACACCTGTTGCTACCATATTTTCCAAGAATTGGATGATAATGTAAAATTAAAACAGGTATTGAAGACTTTTAGTAATTTTCTCCAGTGCTTGTCTTATAAACGTGCTCAACTTAGCCTCGAAATAGTTAACATGTGACTGACCCTTGAATGACGAGACAAAATCTATTAAAAATCATAAAAATTATGTATTGTGTCTAAAGAATATTGATACGGTCAATACTCACTATACAGTATAAAAAGACTAATTCTCAAAAATAAAATTACAACAACGATAATTTAATAGTATAATATATCGTAAAACAATCTACTATATAATCGCTGTCTGTCTCTAGACAAATGTAAGTAAACTTTGGCCAATTTTATGGGCGACAGTTTGTAACAATAAATAATATTTTGGATAAAAACCTCATTAAAATATTTGACTTATTTGAAAACCTCATTACATAGAAACTTCATTAGGATTTACTTTTCATAGGCAGCGCAATACCGCAATGTATTATTTTTTTTTTTTTTTGGTTTCCGTACCAGGGCACTTCATATCGAAGGAGTTGTCCAAGAAACTTCATAAAGGGCTCATTTGATTGGATATTGGAGTGACTAGTGCCCTTTTTAATAGTCGAAAATGATTGAAGGGCAACAAGCCCCCCCCCAGACCCATCATTCCCCCAAATACATCCAATCAAAATTTTGAGATAGCCATTTTGTTCAGCGTAGTTGATTTCCAGAGAGAAAATGTGCTTTTGAGAAGGACACTCCCCCACAACCCTCAGGGCAAGGGTTTTAAGTTATGCCCTGGGGGCATATAAGTGCAATGTTGGCACAATGTATTATTTACTATTTTTCCTTAGAGCAGGGCACTTCGTATCGAAGAAGTTGTCGTAGAAACTTCGAGAAGGGCTCATTCAATTGGAAATTGGAGTGGCTTGTGCCCTTTTTCATAGTCGAAAGTGATTGGAAGGCAACTAACACCCCTTCCACGCCCACCATTTTCCGAAACACATCCAATCAAAATTCTGAGATAGCCATTTTGTTCAGACTAATTGATTTCCAGACAAAAATTATGTTTTTGAGGAGGAAACTCCTCCACAGCCTTCAAAGCCAGGGTTGTAAGTTATGCCCTGGGGGCAGGTAAGCTTTTTATAGAAGGTGTTGACGTAGAAACTTCAAAAAGGCTCATTTGATCGGAAATTCTAAGGGCTAGTGCCCTTTTTAATAGTCGAATGTGATTGAAAGGCAACTAACCCACCTCTTACGCCCACCTTTTCCCCAAACACATCCAATCAAAATTTTGAGATAATCATTTTATTCAACGTAGTCGTAAGTTCTGGGAATTAGGTATTTGAGGATGACAACCCCCCTCCCACCCACAGCGATTGGGGCAAGGGTTGTAAGTTATGCCCTGGGGGCATATAAGGTTTTTATAGAATGCGTTGTCGTAGAAACTTCAAAAACGGGGCTCATTCGATTGGAAATTGAAATGACTAGGGCCCTATTTTATAGTCGAAAATGATTGGAAGGCAACTAACACCCTTTCCACGCCTACCATTTTCCCAAACACATCCAATCAAAATTTTGAGATAGCCATTTTGTTCCACGCAGTTTAAAGTTCAGGAAATTATGTCTTAGAGGATGACAACCATCCTCACAGCCCTTAGGGTAAGGGTTGTAATTTATGCCCTGGGAGCATATAAGGTGTTTATTGAAAGCGTTGTCGTAGAAACTCAAAAAGGGCCCATTTGACTGGAAATCGAAAGACCCAGTGCCCTCTTTAATAGTCGAAAGTGATTGGAAGGCTTGAAATTTTATAGTAAAGATCAATGTGGGTACAATGTATGATTTTTCGTTGTTGTTGTTGTTGTTGTTTAGACCAGAGCACTTCGTATCGAAGGAGTTGTCGTAGGAACTCCGAAAAGGGCTCATTCAATTGAAAATAGAAAAGGCTGATGCCCTTTTTAATAATAGGAAGTAATTGGAGGGCAACTAATCCCCCTCCCACGCCCACCCTTCCATTTGCCTTTATGTTTAAAAACTAAATGTTGCCTTAAGATTAAATCAAAATGCACTGTGTTAATGCTAATTCCCAATAAGACATCTCAGCAGTATCCCAGGAACGACTGACGGTATTATGTTCAAACTTTCTGGGCTACTTTTGCTCTTAAAATTTAACCAAGTCAAAATAGCGCAGGTGTATTCAAGCTATCAAAGAAAGTAAGCTGATTTTTTTTGCGAATGGTATCAAGTTCTCCATTTCAGGTCAACTGGAGGAGGTATGAAACGAAATTAAACACTACTGTTTGTGTCCAGATTTTTAAAATGGTTTATGTTGTAAAAATTGCTGAAAATTTTTCTCCAGCATTCAAATAGCAGGCCAAACTATAAAGTCTTAAATTAACGAAAAGATTAAAAAGAACTCTTTTTTGTATTATTTTCTTTACCTGGAAAGACTATGTCAATACAAAACGGACAGAAATTAATAAAAAAAAAAACTTTCTACAAAATAAGTTTTTCAAAGAAAAGTAAAGAACTCCATTAAACCAAAAATGAACAAGAATAAAATCAAATAATCTACCAAGCGTGAAACTACCACATATCAGCGTCGATAAATAAATGAAACCCAAAACGAACAGAAATTACAACAAATAATCAAGTCAAGCTCAAAACGAGCAGAAATTAACATGAGTAGGGCTCAAAACCCCTATGCCTTCCAAAAACCAGAACAAAATTTGCACTTTACTGAAGAAAATACAAATTAATGTGCATTGTCAGTTTAATATACATATAATGATATTTAGTAATCAAAATGTTAATATTATTTGATTTATTGAAGTTATAAAAGTAAGAACATTTATATTTTTTCAGTTAACTGCAAATTATGTTCTGGCCTTCGGAAGGCATAGGGGTTTTGAGCCCGACTTATGTTAATTTCTGCTCGTTTTGAGTTTTACTCGGTTGTTTATTGTAATTTCTGTTCGTTTTGCGTTTCATTTATTTATCGATGCTGATTTGCGGTAGTTTTACGCTTGGTAGGTTATTATATTTTATTTTGGCTCATTTTTTGTTTAATGGAGTTCTTTACTTTTCTTTGAAAAACTTATTTTGTGGAAATTTTTTTTTAATTAAATGTCTGAAAAAATTCTGGAGCGCAATCAGATTTCATATCACACTGGAGAGCAAAAGAGTTCAGAGTACAAGTAGACGAAACACGCTTTTCAACCGCCATATCGATCAACTCCAGTTTGTGAGAGTCTTGATGTTTTGAAATAAAAATACTCGCTCAAGATATGGGTTTGTATGTAAACCTAGTCTGACTCGACATATACTTACAAATTGAAGTTTATGAGAGGGGGCTGGTTGCACATCCCCTCCATTGAAACAATGAAATAAACCTAGACATTCCTTCTCCATGGCCGTGTTCTGGTGTTCATTTTTACGGCGCTGTAACTCATGTTTCAAAGAGGGAAGGGGGAATTGAGCCTTAATCCCTTAATAATTTTTACAAAGCGATGATTCGAGAAAAAGAGCTCATTTAAGGTATTTGTTTTTCAAAATAAAAAATAATTTCCCATCTTAGTGTTTCAGTTTCTATTGACAAAGATTCGTTACCACGAACTGCTTGATCCATCAGAGTTTCATTCACCGATCGCTTATTCACCTATAAATATAATTTGGAATCCCGATATTCTTATTACCCCTCGGAAAGCTCAATGGCCAGGGCTACAAGGGGGATATAACAAAATACAATATAAGCAAAAACCAAAAATGAATAAGCAATCCTTCTTCAACATTTTATCTTTTTTAATTTTATATGCATGAGGTGGCAGAGAGGAAGGGTAGCTGGGTGACGGATAGGAAGAGATGTGGGGTGGCAGGGATGTAGAGTGGTAGGGGGGTTGCAAAATTTGGAGATGATATTGTTGAAAGAAACTGGCAAGTATCTTATGCTGCACGCTAGCAAAAGCGACATTTTTTCATAAATGCAGCGTTTGTAAATAGTAAAAATTGTTTTTCTTTTTGTGAATAAAGACGACTAAACCTTCAATGAATTTTAGCTAATTTTTACTAAGCTCTCATCACTACCTTCCGGGAAGTTATGACGTTGGTAGACTCGAGGATGAGAATTTAAGAGAAACTTTCCAGGAAGAGTTGTATACTACACTGGAGGGTAAAATTTGACAACGTAGAAGATGGATGGAATAATTTTAGTGAAATTGTTTGTGAAATCACTGATGGTGCCTTAGGGAGGAAAGTTAGAAACACAGCTTGGAATATTACTGAAAACGCCTTATGTTTAATATGATTATTAAATATATGTTTAGTACAAGAATTATCTGAGTTATAGAACATACTAATAAAAGAGGAAAGAAAAGAAAGTGGAGAAATCATTAAAATGTGAATTATAGAGGTGTAAAGTGGAGGCCATGGAGAAAATTTTCGAAGATGTGGAAGATGCAGACAAACTGCATAATAGTAAAATATTGTACTGGTGTGTTGTTAAATTGAAAGGGAATTGCCTATCTGGAGTTGTCCCAGTTAAAGATTAAATAAAAAAAAAACAAGTTTTTTTTCAACTGAAAGTAAGGAGAAACATTAAAATTAAAAACGAACAGAAATTATTACATATAGGAGGGGGTTTGCCCCCTAGTCAATACCTCGCTCTTTACGGTTCGATTTTTTTCGAATCACAAATCCCTAAATCACAAAGGCCGTTTAATTAGAACAGATAACTCTTTTGAAAGTGCTAAAACAAACTTTAGCTTAAAGAGCGAGGTAGTCACTAGGGGGCGAAGCCTCTCATATACGTAATAATTTCTGTTCGTTTTAAGTTTTATTATGGCTCTTACTCTCAGTTGAAAAAAAAACGTGTCTTTTTTTGTTTAATTTCTGATCGTTTTTTAAATAATGCTGGGAAATCCGGCGCCCCCTTCATAGAAATATCCATTCCCCCAAGGAAACAACCTCTATGGAAAGATCCTCCCACGTAATCCCCTCCTCCGACACCCCCCCCTACCCAGAATAAATCCCTCCTGAAGACGTCTGTATGCTTCCCAATAACCAATACTATATGTAAACAGTGGGCAAAGTTCATAACTTGAAGCCCTTTCCCTGGGAACTGTGGGGGACTAAGTCATCCTCAAAGACAGATTTATTAGATTTTCGACTATGCTAAACAAAATGGCTATCTCAAAATTTTCATTGCGTGACTTTGGGAAGAAATGAGCGTGGGAGGGAGCCAAGTTGCCCTCCAATATTTTTGGTCACTTAAAAAGGGCACTAGAACTTTTAATTTTCGTTCGAGTGAGCCCTCTCACGATGTTCTATGACTATTGGATCGATATGATTACCCTGAAAAAAAAACACATTTGTGATCTTTCTTCTGGCAAAAAATACAAAATTCCACTTTTTTGCAGATAGGAGCTTGAAACATCTACAGTAGGGTTTTCTGTTACGCTGAATCTGACGGTTTGATTTTCATTAAGATTCTGTCACTTTATGGGGTGTTTCCCCCTTTCTTCGAAAATAAAGCAAATTTTTCAGGCTCGTAACTTTTGATGGGTTAGACTAAATTTGATGAAACTTACATATTTGAAATCAGCATAAAAATCTGATTCTTTGATGTATCTACTGGTATCAAAATCCCGTTTTTTAGAGTTTCGGTTACTATTGAGCCGGGTCACTCATTACTTACAGTTTGTTACCACGAACTGTATGATAGGAACGGGGCCACAATTAGTAAGAAGGAAAGAGTTAAAGATAGATGGGCAGAATATTTTTAGAATGTGCTATTCCGTGATAGAGTTACAGGAAAAGATATAGAAAAGAACAAAAAATGTTTATGACAATTAGGATGTGAAGGAAGATTTGTTTTGTGAGGAAGAATTAGAGACAGTTCTCTTCGGTTAAAATGATAAGGCCCCAGGTACTGATAGTGTGGTAAATGAACTTTTTAAATACGGTGGTTGCGAGGTTAGAGATAAGTTGCTGAAGATCATGAATGTGACTTCGAAAAAAGGAAAACACCTGCGATTTTGGGAAAACTTTAATTAAACCCCTTTATAAAAAAAGTGACAAGAGTGAGTGTGTTAATTATAGAGGCATTAACCTGGTTTGTTTAGGAACAAAATTACTTAGTATGATGATACTTTTTAGGCTTAGAGATGCTGTAGATACAGTTAAGAGAAGAACGGGGTGGTTTTATGAAGGATAGAGGATGTGTCGACCAAATTTTCACTCTTAGACCAATAATTGAGAAGTGTCTGAGTCATCAAACGCCTTTAGTCCTCAGTTTTATAGATTATGAGCAAGCGTTTGATTCAGCTAATAGAAGAGCTTTAGCGAAGGTCCTATCCTTGTAAGGTACACCATGTAAATACATTAAAGTAATTAGGACTATGTAATTAGGACTATGTAATTAGTAATTAGGACTATGATAATAACATTGTTACGGTTAAAGTAGTACATGAGGTTAGTTTCTGTTTTTTTTTTAAATCAGGAGTTAAGGAGGGTTACGTTGTGGTCTTTCCCCATTTATCTGGATCATTTTTATGGACTTTGTCCTAAGGATAATTTTGATGGACTCTATCCGTAATCAAATGGGGAACTAAAACTCTCCTAGACTTAGATTATGCTGATGATTTTAGCATCCTATTGGAAATGTTAACATAATGAATGAACTTTTGGAAGTTTTGCGAGTTCAAGGTGCAGGAATAGGTTTCAAAAGTAATCTCTAGAAGACTAAGTCGCTAAGACTCGAATTAAGTGAAGGTGAAGAGGTGACGTTGGGAACAAGAAGATCGATGAAGCAAAACAGCTTCACTTACCTAGGTAATATTATTAGTACAGACGGTGGGTGCCGTGAAGACGTTAGAATAGCCAAGGCCCAGGGCGTTTTTTCACAATTGAAAAAAAAAGAATAGGAACATAAGTCTTCAAATCAAGATTAGAATATTTTAAGCTAGAGTAATTACAGTGGTCAAGTAATGTTCTGAAGCGTGGGCACTCCGTAAAACAAAGGAGAATTTGCTAGATGTTTTCCAGAGAAACTGCCTACGGATTGTTTTTGGTACCCAACTGACTGACCGCATCTCAAACAGCAAGCTGTATTAAAATATGGCTCAATACTGCTTTCTAGGACTATAATAAGAGAAAAGATGAGATGGCTGGGATGTGTTCTGTGGATGAAGGTTCACAGATTGCCAGAGATTGTTCTTTTGGCTAGCCGTCTAGGGCCAAGCGAAAAGCAGGTTGTCCCAAAATGGGGTGGGAGGATGTCGTAAGGAAAGATTCTTTAAAGGGTATAAAGAAGGAGGCTTTCAATAGATTGGGACGGAGGAAGAGCGTGCGTAGCTGTGTTGGCCTCAGATGGCTTAGTGCTGCAATGACTTGTTAGTAGTAGTAGTATCACCACAGCTAAACGGGAGGACTGCCTGTAAAAATGTTGTGACCTCAAAATTTTTTGTTCCCATTTATTGGTTAATATGTCGCACAGGGACTAACCAGGTTATGAAAAATTAGGGTTACTGGCTTCTTTTTTGGCATACACTTCATGGACAATGAAATAAAATTATGGAAATACGTTACAGATGTAAACCGGTAAAATTAAAGCACGCTTTTTGATATTGAATGATAGGGAAGTAATCTTTCCTTTTCTCTTAGCCTGAACTATTAAGAGTCAAAAGAAGTTCAACGTTTCTATATTTAGGAAGTTTGGACAGTTATGGAGCTTAAGCCCCAGGTCTCTGTCTTGGGTTGTCGAATTATAAAAATAAAAAGTTTACAAACTCAAGAACCTTTGATTATTTGAGACATTTGATGCATATGCTTACTAATGGGTATTACTGAGAGTCTTATTCAATAATTTCATTCAAAAGGAGATTCAAAAGACAGAATAAGTTCGAATTAGGTTTGAAAAGAGAAAACGAATGATTTAGTAAGAAAAAAAAACATTGTTCAAATGGTTTGATTTGTTTTGAAAACCTCATTCACATAATATCCAACTTCTTACTTCACACTTACTCCTTCTTACTTCTTAATTTCTTCTTATTTACTTACTTACGTACTAACTTCTTACTAATTTCATTACTTCAAGTATCCAACTTAATAGTAAGTTAAACTTCTTACATAAATTAAAATCTGCTCGTTTAAAATTTCAGCATCACTCAGTTTTTTGCAGGGATTTTTTTTTGTTTTATTTTTTAAAATTATTATTTTTCAAACCCGAAGGGTTTCCACGATTGGTGTACCCCACTTGTGTACACCACGACCACCTGATGAACATCTTGGCGTACCGCTTGTTCCACAACATGCGGTAAAATTCTACTTTCCATGCCACAAATTACATACTCAACGTCACATTTGGCACGATTTCACAACAATTGACACATACCATGTGGTGTGCGTAATTTTTGAAAGCGGGAAGCCCCTCATTGAAAATCAACCTCACTCATAATGGATTGCAGATTGCTCTTTACTAGATTGTACCAAGTGGTGCCAATTCATAAGTATATTGGGAGGCACGGATTTTTCTTCTTTTTTATTATAAAGAATACAAACCCAAAAATGAGTTTCGAAATCTAAGTGGCATTTTTTTTCAATTTCATTCAAAGAAATTACAAAAAATCGTTTTTCATACTATAGGGAGAAATTGCCCTGTACATCCCCCTCCCGAACTGCTGCTCCTGATTAAAGCTACCGTTCAAGCTCTAATCATAGCTTTTACTTAGCTATTAAATAAAAAATTTTTTTTTTTTTTTTTTTTTTTTTTTTTTTTTTTTTTTTTTTTTTTATATGAAAGGGGCTGTCGCCTCCTCAATGCCTTGCTCTTTACGCTAAAGTTTTTATTGTTTTAAAAAATAAAGTTGTGAGACAGAGTCAAACTTTAGTGTAAAGAGCAAGGCGTTGAGGAGGGGACAGCCCCTTTCATATACGGAATAATTTCTGTTCGTTTTAAGTTTTAATGTCGCTCCTTACTTTCAGTTTAAAAAACTTGTTTTTTTTAATTTAATTTCTGATCGTTTTTTAGTTAATGCAGCTTTTATTTTGGTTCACCGTCATTGAATAAACAAAATTTTGTTCCAATTCTTTAAAAATGACCCCTTAATCACAAAGGCCGTTAATTAGAATAGATAGCTCTTTTGAAAGTACTAAAAAAATCTTTGGCTTAAAGAGCGAGACATTGACTAGAAGGTGAAGCCAATCATATAGCTAATATTTTTTTGTTCGTTTTAAGTTTTGATGTTGTTCCTTACTTTCAGTTGAAAAACTTGTTTTTTTATATTTAATTTCTGATTTTTTTTTAAATAATGATGGGAAATCCGGCGCCCTCTTCATAGCAATGTCCCTTCCCCCATGAAAACTTACTTCATGAAAAGATCCTCCCATATAACCCCCGACCCACCCCACCCCCCACTACCAGAAAAAATTCCCCCTGATAACGTCTGTATACTTCCCAATAACCAATACTATATGTTAACATTGGGTAAAGTTCATAACTTTCAGCCCTCCCCCTGGGGGCTTCGAGGGATTAAGTCATCCTAAAAGACATAGTTATAATATTTTCGACCATGCTGAACAAAATGGCTATCTCAAAATTTTAATCGGGTGACTTTGGGAAAAAATGAGCGTGGGAGGGGGCCTAGTTACCCTCCATTTTTTTTGGTCGCTTAAAAAGTTACTAGAACTTGTAATTTCCGTTCCAATATGCCCTCCCACGATATTCTAGGACCACTGGGTCGATACGATCACCCCTGGGAAAAAAAAAGAAAAAAAAACAATTAAACACGCATCCGTGATCTTTCTTCTGGCAAAAAATGGAAAATTCCACATCTTTGTAGATATGAGCTTGAAATTACTACAGTAGGGTTCTCTGATACGCTGAATATGATGGTGTGATTTTCATTAAGATTCTATAACTTTTAGGGGGTCTTTCCCCCTTTTTTCGAAAATCAGCCAAATTTTCTCAGGTGCGTAACGTTTGATAGGTAAGATTAAACTTGATGAAACTTATATATTTGAAATCAGAATCAAAATTTGATTCTTTTGATGTATCTATTGATATCAAAATTCCGTTTTTTAGAGTTTCGGTTACCATTGAGCCGGGTCGCTCCTTACTTAAAGTTCGTTACCACGAACTGTTTGATTGTTCAACTTGGGTATAAATACAGACATGATTTATAAAACAGTAATAAAAATATGACCTCCAAAAATGTATCGTTATCTGGCAGTACATAATAATAAATATTGTAGGGGTTATTGATATGATATATAAAAAGTTTGAAACCTGTTTCACACACTATCTTACAAAAACTTATTATTTTATTTTCCAGACAATTGAGATGGAAACAAACCTAAACTGAGTGTCTGCCAATTTATTTTTAGCAATACTTAGCAACATTATTCGATTTAATTTCTAAAACGTGGAAAAGTGAGTCCAATTTGCATATTTTTATTATATTACTGAAAAGTTCAATGTAATCTTAACTGTGCATTCTAGTTTTAAATTGACAGCATAGTTGCGTCTTGAAATTTTGCAATCTTAGTTTCCACACCCCTTAGTTCTTAAGTAGGTAGATAATGCCACCGGAGGCTAAAAAAATCTCTGGGAAAACGTTGATTTTAAAAATATTGTTTTTTCTGTGATATTAGTGATATAATCAATTACTTGATGGTGTGTTGACATTCTGGGGAGCGGGTTTTTAAAAGAATTTTGTTATCCCGAAACGCATCAAATTTTAAAGGGGTAGATTTCTAGTGTTACGCAAATCGCTAGCAATCATCCTCCCTATTAAGGGGTGGCTTGCTGATTTATCTGTAGTTGGGTTTTTCTAGAGCTTCTTTTAATGGTAAGGAGCATATTTGAACTTAGTATTAAGACTGGGGGCTGACGGGGCCGGGAAAAACTTCCTTCAATTAAATCAGTGAGCTCATTTAATAATAAATTCTGAGTTTTATAACCCTTTTTTCCGAACGTATTATGATCAGAGGGCAACCTGCAACCGTTTAAACACTGCATATACCCCTGCGAACTCTATATTAAAATTTCTAGAGGGCAATTTTAATCAAAACGCTCAAAAGCCCCCAAAAATGTCCACCTGGGTAAAAACAAAATCGTAATCCTCAAGCTTAAGGGGTAAGCATATACCCCTGCGCACCTATATCAAAATTTCCAGAGGGTAATTTTAATCAAAACGCTCAAAAGCCCCCAAAAATGTCCATCTGGGTAAAAACAAAAGCGTAATCCTCAAGCTTAAGTCCTTAAATCATATAAATGACCCATTTGGTAAATACATTGCTAGATATAAATAAAAGGGTTGAATCTTAAAAAAAAATCAAAGTCATACAAGAATTTTTAATCCGATAAATTTAAGGGCACGCAATAGCCAGGGACCCCTTGAACTCTCGCGCGTCAAAATTCAAAAATATTAGCATGCTCTATCTTTTTTGGTTCATGACCATGCAGGAATTTTATGGCAATGGTTATAAATAGTTAAATCTAATCATAAAGACTTATTAAGATAATGTACGGCTATCATAGGCAGCGCAATCGCGCTGCTTAAGCAAAGAACGATGTTGGCACAAGTAGAGATGCCTCAGGAGGTCCGGGCGGGAGTCCATATATGGGCATAGAACCACGTGGTTTATGGTTTTTGTCAGTGAGAAGGAAAAACAGGAACTTTCTCACATTAATGTCTGTTTTCTTGGATGGTTATGTGTGTGGGTCAATTTATTTGATGTTTTTCATGGATGTCAACAGCAATTTATGGTTTTTGTCAGTGAGACAGTATTTGTCAGTGAGACAGATAGGAAACAGTATTTGTTGTTGTTGCTCGATGCAAATGTTATGATCTAGGAAAGAGTATTTGCTGTTGTTGCTCGAGGCAAATGTTATGAGTTTCCAGGAAACAGTTAGATCACGTGTTTCCTTCTCAGCCAATCAGAGGCCTTGTTTACATAGCAATTTGACTTTGAGATTTCGTATATAACGGGCATGCAATGTGATTAAATTATCAAAAAGTATTTTGACACAGTTCAAACAACAATGGATAAATTTGATGAATTAGAAGCCATGTCAACTTCAATTTGCAATGTAAGTACATTTTTTATTTTCAAAATAAAATTATTTTCCGACGTCACCCTCCGGTATATTCAGGTAACCCCCCCCATCTAATACAAACATCACCATACAATCTTTATACTCGAT